>VNKC01002154.1:0-124382 GCA_008042775.1 Drosophila pectinifera
TATATATATATTTATATTATAATTATATACATTTAACCTTTGTTTTAATCTGAAATTTCTAAGGCAAGCGCGTTTTATATAGCCCTTTTCAAGAAGCATAAATAAAGTAAAGAAAAAATCTTGATAAAAGAAACTTCCCCTTAAAAAAGTACTTATCATTCTGGCTTTTTTATAGATATTTTTGCAGTGTACTGGCAAAAACCATATGCCTCACTTTACGGGGTTAATAACTACTCCTTTTCACATTTGTAGCTGGCTTTGTTTTTCGCATGCACATTTATTTGGCTTTGGCCCGTCGAGTTGCTGGTGGGTGATGATGTTGGTCGGGTTATGGCTCCAGCCAAAGTGGGTGATTCATGCGAGTCAGGTTCTATGGCCATTACCATTCCCATACCCATACCCATACCCATACCCATACCCATTCCCCCATTGTGCGGAGAACAAAGAGCGATCCGATCTGATCCAGCTGCAGTTCTGTGACGATTGTGGGTTGAAGTTCGCCGGCGGCTGTTGAACCCGCAAAAGCTTCAGCTTCAGCCGAATCCGAGCCCAGATCTGTCTGCCTATTTTTGGCAAATAATTATTTTTTATTGGGTGTAAAGCCAACGCAGTTGGCTAATTAATTCATTAGCGATTGGCTCATAAAGCGAGACAATTGCCACATCGGGATGCCGCCAGCAGTTGCTGCTTTGGGCCATCTCCCTCCTAGGAGGACACACTTTTATGGCCAGTCAGTGATTACGTGGGCAGGCCGGCTCCTCTGGCAATTAATAAGGCGCACGTACGTACAGAGAGATGTCTTCTGTTTTTCGCTTATTTACTTTTTATTATTATTTCTTATACGAACGAAAAACAAGTCGTTGCAGCTTACCGCAGATGCCGATGCTGTAATAATATTGTATGCAAATCCCGCCCTGGCCCCTTCCCTGGGCGAGTCGTCGTCGGCATTGATATAAAGTTTCAATTTACGGCTCATATATCATAAGTTGGCCAGCAGGCTGGCGGGGGATCTCCAGCCGTACTTATGGGGCTTATTAACTCGTAAAAATGCGCCTGTCACCGATCTTTCAGTTACAAATGTGGTCGGGATGCTGGCTGAACCTTGAATCGCCCGCCGATCGGGAGAAATGCTATATAGATAGAGGCATTCCTTCATGCTGCGCATATACTTGATAAGACATCTCAATGCCAAAGCATTCCTCAAAAAATAATTGGCGTGTACTTTGTGTGCAGCCATTAAGCGCAACTCTAAATTGCAATTTTAAACGATTTATTTTAAGTTTTAACCATTTCCGGCTACGCACAGGCTTTTATGCGCCACCTGGCGGCCCACACAGACTCCCGCTTTTGACCTTAACACGAATCGCTCTCCGAAATTGCAGATCAAAAAAAGCAACAACAAATCAAAGCAAAGGCAAGACCAAAGCCTCTTATCAATCGCAAACGCAGCTGAAACCGGAATCATAGCCAAAGCGAAGGAGAACGAGAGCGCACGTATGAGTGAGAGAGCGCAACAAAACAGCTGACAATAAATGAGAGCCATTCGTTACTCACGAAGAGTGCTCTCTTGGTGGGTTTTGCTCATCGGCTCTCACTTGAGGTGAACTATCCATCTATCGGCAAAGTAAAATAGACGTTACTTTTAAAGGGTTAAAAATAATCTTAATGTAGTAGTAGTGTGATACTTTGAATTGTTTCCTCCAGAGTATTTATGTCCTATTGTTTATACTCCTTTGCATTTTTAGCGCAAAGGGCACATTACAAATCTGTTGTAAGGTAAAGTAAAATTTGGGTTTAACAGGTAAATGGATTCCAGTTCGGAAGTTCTACATGGTTTCAATTCACCTCGTCTGAGTCGCCGGCATAGGCAATAAAGAGAGCAAGGCGCCGAATTCACCTCAAGAGAGCACTCTACATCGCCCTCCCGCTCTCTCTCACTCGAACTGAAAACTGATGTTGGAAAATAACTGAGTTTGTTTTGTTTTGATTTTGAATTTGCAGCGAACGGACGTGAAAGCGGAACACGCGAGGCGAGCAAGTGAATATAAGAAGAAAAATAATAAGTGCGATTACAAAAGACTTAAAAATTACAAATTATATTGAAAAATACATATATCGAAAAACAAAAAGTGCGCGTGATTCAAACGATCCTTATCAGTGTTGTGAAATCCCATGAAGAAGCAGAGCCGCAAAGCAGAGCCCCCGAAAACCTAACGGCAAATGCGAAAAGTGAAGGAAAAAACGTGACGACAACGACCAATAATAATTCTAGAGCTTAATTTCTGTCTTTTTTCCGTTTTTGCAAGTCGTGTGTGTTTTTTTGTTTCGTTTCGTTACCCCGCGTCGCGCGTTGCCTTGTGTTTTGTGTTAAATGTAGTAGCCGACAAACAAATCTTCAATAATTCCGTGCGGCAATATTGCCTTTGGTTCCTTCCATTTACATTGTGTTTCGTTTAAAAACCAAAACCGTACATCAGAAAAAAAAAACAGATAACAAAGAAAAAAAGAAAGAAAAGTACTTAAAGCAAGAATTGCTAAATTCGCAGGTTAATACGAAGGGCGCCAAGTGCAAATCAATTATATGTGGGCCAGTGCCGGGAGCGCAGTGGACTAAGTGGGCTAAGACGACCTAAAATCGCTAGCCAAGATGACGGAGCACCAGGCCTCCGAGCCGGAGTCCGCGCCCGTGCCGCCGTCCAAGTTCAAGGACGCGGCCGAGGAGGGCTTCCTCTCCACCTCGCCTGACAGCGCCAACGGCGATGCCCCCAAGGCGGCCAAGAATACAGTCTCCCTCAGCCAGCATCATAATTCGGAGAAGCTACCGGGCCACCAGCTCGTCCGCTTGGCCTTCCACCAGTGCTCCTGCCCGGAGCAGTGCGTCACCCTCAACAACATCCTGGACTCGTTCAAGGCCCCACTCTCCGAGGACCAGGCCTGGGCCCTCATCCACCAGTTCACCTCGCTCTACTACAAAGTAGCCGCCCAGGCACACAGCTGCCGCCCGGCGGACTACGAGTCCGGATTGCCCGCCAGCTTCGAGCTCCACTTCCACCGCGACGGCAGCGTTCACTTCTCTGGCAAGGAGCGCCTGCCGCCGCCGTCGGATCAGCAGGGCCCAGAGCGGACCAAGGAGCGCAATCCGGAGTTGGCCATTTCCCGGGACCAGCTGGACCACAGCGCCAGCAGCAGCGGGAGCAGCAATGCCGGTGACAGCAGCGCCATTGTCATTAATCGAGGTGAGTCTTTGATATATTGCTATAAGGATTCTTAAAAGTATAAAAATGAATAATATTTATTGTTAGATAATTGAATAATTCAGATATTTTAACCCTTAACTACCATAGTTTAGGGAGGATTATACTTATATTTATAGTAGAATATAGTTTTTCTCTAAACATATAGAAGGTAAAGGCTTTGTTTCTTGAATTCTCTTCATTAAACTCAATTTCTTATCTGATTAATTACCAGTACATACTCCTAATCTATAGGATCTGTATATAAACACAAATTGAACAGTATTAAACGTATATAAATGGAGTGATTTCGGTTTTGATAACGCGATGAACTACCAACCTTAAACGACATTTTTATGTGATTTGCGTGACGCAAACATATTTACTTATTTATTGCTACTTATTCATGTGAATAGGTTTGAACTTTAGTAGCTAGCTGGAAAGGTAGCTCCCCAAAAATGTATTTTATTTTGTATTTCTGTCAGAGGTCAGTTGGGTGTCGACTGCAGATGCAGAACTGTAGCAGTTGATGAAAACTGGGGCTGTGATTAGCTGGGCCGGAAAACCGGTTAAAGCGATGCCTTTCCGGACGGACGGGGTCGCGGCTCTTTGTCTTTTCGGCAAACGCTTTCATTTTCAGTTAATAAGCCACAGTTAACTTCTTTCTTTCTTTCTTTTCTTGGCTCATGGCTGGCCTTTTATTTTCGGCCAGCCATTTGCCGTGATGTGCGTTTCCGTGTGCCATCCATCTGACTATTGGCATCGGAGTCCCCACCTCGCTTTCCCAACAAACAACCCACACTATCCAGCCAACCAGCCATCCAACAATCCAACTATCCAGCACCGCGGACTGATGATGACCTCTGCATTTAAGTTATGCAGCCAGCTTTGATTGAGGTTTTTCTCCTCACTTCTGTCTGATTGCGTGCTGGCTTTGGGAAAGTGTAAACGGCGACTCCCATGAAGAAGGTCCCATCCCAACCCATCTCAGCACCCAGTACCCAGTATTTTTCACTTTCTTTTGTGGCTTTTTGAGTGCACAGCAAGAAAATGTACATCACCTTCTTTATATTTTGTTGATATCAAGTAGACATATAAAATAGAAATGTTAGTGAGTTCAAGAAATGCATAGGATTACTATACAATTAATATATTTACTTAAGTATGAGGTATATTCAATTTAGTATGAGTATTCTTAATATTTTTTGTTGATATCAAGTAGAAATATAAAATAGAAATGTTAGTGAGTTCAAGAAATGCATGGGATTACTATACAATTAATATATTCACATATGTATGAGGTATATTCAATTTATTATGAGTGTTTAATGAAGAGTTCACTTTATTAAGAATGCATTCTTTCATTCAAAAGTCTCAGTATTTTTTCAAAGTGCTTAACGAAGCTTGGAGTGTGTTCCCCATCCTCCGTCTTCTGTAATTGATGGGGGATATTTTGTCTCCAGATCTACGGATCTAGAGAACGTGTCTGAGGCTGTCTGCCAGCTAATTGTTTAATCATTCGTCCGGGGAACTGTCAAAATACAGGTCGGTAATCTATCGGCTTTTAGATAAGCCACGTTAATTGGAAAATGCGTTTGTGAGTGGGCTGCTGCGATGGGATCTCGATCTCCTAGGTGGCCCTTCATGTGACTCACAGCCAGCTCTTGGCCTGCAGCATTAACTGCATTCTACTGCATTTTTATACATACATTCTGAGCGATGATCTTTGTATGGGCCAGAGACTTAAGAGGTCTCTCTATTTGGCCAGGCCAACTCTGTTTATAGCCGGGGTGGCCAATTAGCCGCCTCTTATAAGCAATTAGCCGGCTACACGGGTATTCTTAAGGGCACACAGATACAGGAAGTTGCTTGGAAATATTAATTAAATTGTGTATCTCGGAGGTGAAGGAACTATGAAGCAGATAGCTGGTGTTGCCCAAGAATGTGCCACGAAACATTCCTATAAAACTTGGATTTTCTTGCCCTTTGAGGTATTTATTATAGTTGGAGTAGTTTTACAATTCGCTAGGCATTCACTTTCGGAGTCAAAACGACTTTTGAAATATGTTTCATGTACAAACTATATTCCCAAGGTTATATTTAAGTACACATTTATTGAAATGCAAAGTTTTGCTTATTAAAAAGCATATATTATAAGTTCTTGGCTTAAGAACCCTCCTGGCACTATTATTCAAAGCCACCCAACCATAGCTTTGGGCTAACCTTTGTTTATATTTATCATCGAGGCAGGGATCACCTTGTAACACCTTAATTGCCGCTAATTTAGCAGCCAAAATCAAAGCCATTAGGTGAGATATCGAAGGGTTTGCCCCGGGAATCTCTCTCGGAAACCCAGACGAGAACAGAGCTGCCGGCAGCAGCAATTAGTCTGCTCAAACAAGTTATTACTGCCGGGAGATGCGATGCCATCAGAACCTAGAACCCAGCACCTGGCACCTTCTAATGGCTTCTGTTTTATCCGAATTAAAATCAATTTTCGCAGGTTACATTTTTCGGCTGGGGGGGCTTTGAACTTGCCGGCTCTTGATTTCGATTTCGGCCATGATTTCCGCCGGTCTCTAACTGAAAATCGCGCTCCACCGCCTCCTGACAACCGCATCGCCAGGCGCAACGAATCATTGATTGTGTCGGACTCGAGTGGAGAGCCGCGGAGCCCCTCCAAGACTCCCGGGGCACCCTCGGGACCCCCAGTGAACACCAGACCATGAAAATCGAGGCGTGGGAGATGGGAGAGCATTTGATGGGGAAACGTCGACGGCGCCGTCGGGTCGCCGCGCCCTCTGGCGCCTCGATTAGGCTCGCAGCAATCGCCAGCAGAGTTTTCCACATTTTCACGGAAATTTTCCTTTCCGCAGAAATTGGCGCTTGAATCTGTCAACACACAAACTCGCCATTACGTTTTTCACCAGGCGCCCAGAAATTAAAGGAGGAACCCCAATGCGCCAGCAGGTGTTTTGGGCGGTGAACATTTTCCGGGCAGCTGGAAAATTCGCCCACTTGGGTGGAGCCTTTTCAAGGTTAGGCCGGGTCATGCGCAGTTCTGGGGTATCGGAAATGGGGAAAATAGAAATGGAAAATGGTGGAAAATGTTGTGGTAGGTTCTCTCTCTCCTTCTCGGCCAGCTGTTGATTGTCTTTGATTTATTTTCTCTCAGTTTTCTTTGCCGCACAAAGCCATCATCGCATTTAATTTTGTTCTTCCGTTTCTTGAACAAATTTCACCCGGATTAATCAAAGAGATCTCCCTTTGAAGTCTTGAATTTTTTGATACACGCTGCCCGGATGGGTGATGATATTTCATTTTCATGTCTCTATGACTTTCTTGTTTTCACTGCCACGAAAAAAACAAACAACTGGCCTGGCCGCTCAACTGGTTTAATGTTTAAATAATTACACTAAAAATTACACAAACAAATGCCCCGAAACTATGGAAACCCAAACAAAATTATAACGAAACTAAAGCTCAGCACGGCAAATTGGTTCACTTTTTGTTGTCCGTTTTTCTTATTTTATTTTTTATTTTTTTTTGTTGGTTGGAAAAGAAAGGAGAGGAAAACGGTCTGGCAGTTGGAAGTATCTTTAATTGGTCTGGGCCAATTGTGGCTAATTTCTGGTTAGCCGATGCTTATCTCCTAGTAAGAGCTTTTGGGTGGAGTCTAAATGAAGAGTTACCAAATGATAATTGTAATGGGCCGCCTATTTATTAGCCAGCTCAATCGGCTCAATTAGCCGGATGCTAGCGGAGTGGAGCGGTGTTTTTCGGATGAAAAGCTTTAGGCTCAGAGGAGTTTTGGAAATAAGTGCAATTTATTTTAAGGTCAACGGTTTCCAGCTTCAAAGTTCATTTAATTTTTGAACTATAAAGGGTACAATTGGGGATAAAACTAATTTATATTGAGAGACTTGTATAAATATTTCTATAAGGGAAATAGTTTGTGTACTTGCTCTAATTAAATATATAATTCAAACCTTAAACTATGGTGTAACTTCCTTAGAAAACCCCATGGCCTTCCCAAAACCCATCTTCAATTTAGTAAATATGTTAACTTAAGCCTCTCCCTCGAATTTCACAAGTCCCAAAATATTTCGATTTAGCAACTCGTGTTAACTTTGTATCCCACTCGAATTTTCTTGGAATCTGGGACCATATATTATGTTTATTTCAGATTAGGTAGCTGTCTGAACTGCATTTATTATGGCCAATATGCTGCAATAGTTTATGTTGTCAAGGGGACCCCACCTGAAGCTTTTGCCACGTGTTTTTCATGTATACCTTTTTGACACATCATAGACCCAATTTTAATTGCCGGCTATTGTTGCCGCTCCAGTTTGTTGTATTTTTTTTGACGAAATTAATATAGTAATTTTTTTATAATGACAACAAATGACATAAGAGCACGACGAACCTGAACCAAATTTGACCGTTCCACATACAGCCCCGAATGATATTTGTTTGTGTTAAATGTGTGTATTTTTTGGGCCTCTCCTAAACTTGTCCACCTGTGCAGTTTGCATTCGAGTTACGAAATCCGCCGCCTTGGCTGCATTTTGAAATGGAAATGGAACTTTGTCGCCTTGGGAGTGGAGCGGAGTGGAGCCTCAATGCAAGTCTGGGCTATGGCTGGGATTTTGAAAGTGCGTCGTCTTTGGCCCAATAAATCACACGATAATCCAAATTGTGGCCGCTCTTTTCATCCGTTGTTTGGATGACACTTGTCCGAACCCAAATCGGAGTGTGTGGGGTCCATTGAGCTGACACATCGGGGCCTAGGCCCGATCCGGCTGACCCTGAATCGTCAGCTATTCACGCTTCGAATTATAAATACATTTTGATGCAATTAAACGCCATCGAAAATGGCAGAAGCCGTGGGTAAATGCGCCCTGGATAGAGCCACTTTTCGTACGCCTATCTTATCGTTCCGTATAAGTATATATGCCAGGCATGAGTCGGGGCTATATGCTGGGTGTATATTCCAAATGTGTGTCGAGTGGCAGCCACATAAAACAGCTTTGCTCAGGAAGGTACGAGTTCGAGACAGCGAAACTTGCTAAAAGGTTTGTTAACCCGGCTTCTTCCACCAAGTTGGCCGAGTGGGTTTCTACTCCATGGGAACCCGGCTCTCGGATATATGCGATAAAGCCAACTTGACGCGAAAGAAAGTGTGCTGCGATAAGCCATTTTATATATATTTGATAAGGTTCTATTTCTGCTGCATTATTTCAGCCCAGAACGACCTTGCTTAAAGGGTTAGTTATAAAATGTATATACATTTTCCAGTGGTCTTAAAGTCTAAGGAAATAATATATTGCTTAATAAGATAAAACAACATGTGTAGAGTGTGTTAGATTGTATGATTTGATTTCTATTTATAGGGAAATGTTCAACCAAAACAACTTTTTAGTTCCTTGAAAAAAGCGAACTAGATTAGGGCTAATAGTTTGCTTTTTATATACGCAACAATTTTCCAGAAAGATTAGATTATGGCTTTATTTACGGATAATTAGTAAAACTTGGAAAGACAGGGTTAGGATTGGTCAGGTTAATATAAACTTATATATATATGGATTTAACATTATATTTCTTGGCTAGTATATATCTTATATAGGTCAATATTTCAAGAACATCATTATTATTAATAGAACAAAATATATACATCCTTATAATTTATAATTTCATTACTTTCCTCAAGTGATAAGCTTGCTAAAAACATTGTTTACTCCAATTGCACCCAAATGTATATACTACTATATTTTTAAATAAGAAAATATGTCTATATTTTAAGAAAATGATTATTATTAATAGAAAAGAATAAACACCCTTCTAATTTATAATTTCTTTACTTTCCTCAAGTGATGAGCTTGCTAAAAACATTGTTTACCCTAATTGCACCCAAATATATATACTACTATAGTTTTAAATAAGAAATAAATAACATCATATTTCTAATATTACCGGAAATTAGGTCAATATCTTAAGAACATCATTATTATTAATAGAACAAAATATATACACCATAGTAATTTATAATTTCATTACTTTCCTCAAGTGATGAGCTTGCTTAAAACATTGTTTACCTAATATATTTTTAAATAAGAATTATATGGATTTAACATCATATTTCTTACCGGAAATTAGGTCAATATCTTAAGAACATCATTATTATTAATAGAACAAGATATATACACCCTTGTAATTTATAATTTCATTACTTTCCTCAAGTGATGAGTTTGCTTAAAACATTGTTTACCCCAATTGCACCCAAATGTATATACTACTATATTTTTAAATAAGAAATATTTGGTTTTTACATTATTTTTCTAATATAACCGGAAAATAGGTCTATATTTTAGGAACATCATTATTATTAATAGAACAGAATATACACCCTTGCAATATATATTTTTATTACTTTCCTGAAGTGATGAGCTTGCTAAAAACATTGTTTACCCCAAATGCACCCAAATGTATATACTACTATATTTTTTTTTGCCACTCCTGTCGCAATCTCTGAAGTGTTTAATGGCCGTATTCATGAGACACATTCATCTTTGGACGGGGATCCAATTTCGATTGACACATTTAGCCGGGGGGCGTGGAGGTGGGCGTGGGCGTCTTCGGTGGGGTAATTCACCTTGATGGAGATTTTCCACGGGGCCGCGATGACTGCGCAGGCGCAACTAAACTGTAATCGAGACTCTCGCTTTCTACTCGGCATAGTTGATGACTATGAAATTAGACAGTGGCCTGCAGATTCGTGTAGACTGTAGACTGTAGACGGGAGACTGGAGACCGTAGACCCGTAGAGCCGTAGAGCGGGTGCTGTCGTATCTTTGTTATCATAACCGACTAACCGAGCGACTGATTGACTGACTGAGTCTCACCGGCGGCTCTCCGGCGGCTCTTTCACTTTGCATACACTGCCGGCGCTGAAATTACAATATAAATTCATATGGAAGAAACGATCTTTAATCAGCATTTACGCTTTCATCTTTCACATTTCTCAAAGAGTGGAAAACAACACCAGCAACATGGCCATAAACAACAATTGTTGTTGCCGATCTGGGTATTCAACCTGTTGACGAGTTGTCTGCGCTTGCGCACGTTGAAGATACACAGAAAAATATATTAATAATAAAATATATAAAAATATAAATATATAAAAAATAATATATTAATATTAAGATATATTTAGGAATAATTCTTAAATTTTATTTATAAACTTTCTTAAGAGTGTAATGCTTGGATTGAAATATTACGAAATTTACCACAAAAATAATCCAGAGTAATCCCTTTAACCATCAAAGAAATACATTCAATTCAAGCTAAATAAACCTAAAATTAAATGTATATTTTACCTATTAAATCCACCAGGATTTTTTGTCTGTGTAAATATACCCAGATATTCAGGCCCGGCTAACTTCAGTGGGTTTTTGGCCTGACTTCGGTTGGAAACTATTTTAATTTGGTGGCAAATTTGCATAGTCTGCATATTTTAGGAATTTGTTCGTCTATTTGTCGGGTTTAATTCGGAATTGGAGGCCATAAACATTTATAATTTCGCTCTTTCACTCGGCCACAAAAGATGAAAGCAAGAGTGACATTTAAGCGGTTCAGGCCATGGATTTTTATGGCTCTTGGGAGCCTTTTGTGTCCACCCTTTGTCTGGTATTATCATCCAGGGCTTATGCAACAGTCGTACACCCGATAATTGAAGAATGGGGATCATGGATGTTGTGGTTTCTGGCTGATTTCGGAATGCCATTCAGTTGATTGGGAATTTCTTAGCCTTTTTGTGCCGCAGGAATTGTTACTGAACTGCGGTCAATACGAGTCTTTTTCGGCTTTTATTTTTGTCCAGAGCCGAATTGTGGATTGTTTTATGATGTAAAATAGCCGCAGTCAATGAGCTACCAAAAAATAGCCTGGGAACTTGGGAGGAAATACGGTTTCTGGCTTAATGATGGATGAAGTAATGTTGAAAATAACGTAACTTTGTGGGAATGTCTTAGGCTCATATAAGAATTATAATAAATATTTCCTTAAATGCATTCATCCGCCTTTTATTACATTCAAGTAGAAGCAACCAAGGTTACCTAAATTTAATCGACTTTAATTTATATTAATGCCTACACTTCGATTCTTTAAAACTTACAAAACTGTGTTGCGTTCGATTATTAGGTAACTCCAAAACTAACGCCCAAAAACTAACGCCTGTAATTAAGTTAATTACCAACTATCTATCATTTCCTGATCCATTTTTCATCCGCGGTTATTAATTAATTAATTATTAATTTCGATGAGACGCGGCATGCACTTAATGGTAGCCAAAACAAAAGCCCAAACAAATCGCTGGTCGGGGAGAGGAGGAAGACTCATCAACAGCTCATTGCCCGCATTTGATTGATAAATATTTTAAGTATACTTTAAGATGTTGTAAGGCAAATTAGCGAAATTCCACTCTCACAAACCTGCTGTAAATTATTAGTTAGAAACCGAGTTGAAAAGGCACAGCGAAATATGGTTTTTAAAGAGCCGACGATTTTAACATTTTGACGCCTCAACAAATCGCTTGAGATCGCAGCTTCATTAATTTTGCGAATAGGGTAAACTATGATAAAGGCAAAAGAAATCTGCATAGGAATCGTGTTTTTCCCTAGATTATTTATCAATTTCTATAAATTATATATATATGTATACAAAAAAAAGTGCAAACGTCGAAGAGAGCAACTCAGTCTGGGGCTGCCGTTGACTTGCACATGACTTTCATGACATTAGAAAGTAAATTGCCATGAGGCCACTTGGTCAACCATCAAAGCCATGCACTCCAGCACCACCACAAAAAAGAAACATAAATAAGAAACACCTAGCACCACAGCAGCAACATTTATTAAACTTTATTATTATATATACACTGGCAGTTTTCTATTGAACCTGATGAAATGCAAGTGGAGGAGGACTGCCATGATGGGATTTCTGAGGTTGCTGTGGACGGCTAACAATTGAAAGTCAGCCAGGCAAAGTGCTTTGGCTTTGGCTTTGACTCTGGCTTTGACTTTGGCATCGGCTTTATTATTATTAATTGGATTCGACGGGAGGAAAGTCCATTGTCTGACCCTGTGCCCGGTGCCTCCTTTTCTTTTCGCAATTCCCCCGATCGGAAATGCAATTTTCCCCGCTGAATTTCGCCAGTACTATAACTGAACTGTCCACGCCGGGTTGGCAATCTAATCTTATCGAAATGGGTTCGTTAATTTTTGTTTTCACTCAGAGCAAAGTGCACAGCCCTCGTATATAGGAAAGTAGAGAATCCCATTCTCCAGGGGAACGGTTTGGCCTGAATGTCGGATCGCCAATTAAGCAACTCAAAACTGACGCATGATGATTCATTCTCAGATAAGGCAAAGTGATTTTATTCTCTTTGGTTTATTGATTGTTCGAAAACATGTGAGGCCCGCCAAAAAAATAAACGCATTTAACACATATTAACCAGAATCTTGATAGTGAAATACAATTATTGTGGGTTTTGCTTATTTTCCTGTTTTAACAAAGAGGGGCATTCATTAAAAGTTGATGAACTTATTTAAAAGTTAATGCAATTCTTTACCTTACTCTGAACCTTTGAACTTTCGTTCTTTTAAGTACAAGTTAGTGCATTATTTGTTCTTAATTATATATATTCTTTTTTAGACTGATTGTGACTTTGTCTCTTATCTCGTAGCTGCTTTATTTTTAGTGATCTTTTGCCAAGTATAATCCATCCAAGTCCCGTCACTTGGCATTGTTAATCACCCCAGATTAGTGGTGACCTGATCGTTAATCTCAACATATGGCACATATATTTCAGCAGCTTCAAACCCTAATTATTCACAGCTGCCGGCTTAAGGCACTCAGATCCTCTGTGAATTTCAAATTGTAACGTTCGCCTTATTCAATAGCCATCAATCAGTTGCACATGTTCCCAGACCCTAGAAGAAAAAAAGCGTTACGGCTGTCCCATAAATCAAGCATTAATAAAACCCAAATTTACGCAAATTTTCGACAGCAAAGGAAGCCTGGCTTGCCATTCATTTGAAATTCTTTGCTAAATGTCAATTAATTATTAACTGGAACCGCCTGCCTGCCTCGGAGCTGGAAATTTATTATTTAATTATTGAGTCGCGGCATGTCCCGGCCATGCTGGAATTCTTCGGGCCTAAAGCTCCTCTTCACACTCTCTCCTGTCTTCTGTCTTCCCCGAAAAGTTGCCTCTGCCTGCCTGCTTGCCTCATTTCCTGCGAAAGTGATGGACAACCCAGCCACATCATAATGATATCATGCTGGGCATTCGAGCTCATCTCATATTTTTATTTTTTATTTCGGAGCTCTGCCTTTTTTTGTACTATTTTTTCGGTTTATTTCCGAAAACTGTGTTCTGGTTGCCTGACCCGCAAACTCCACTAACCTGCGGTTAGGTCAAGAGTTTAATGCGGAACCAACACAATGGCCGCTCCGTAAATAATGGTATGTGTGCGGTATGCATGATTCACCTCGCCTCGGAATTGTATAACTCTTTTAACTTTTTTGTCTTTGCGGGTACAAGGTAGAAACAGAACAGGTGGGGTAGTGTTAATTAAAATAGTGGAGAAGCAAAAAAAAATAGTTCGGGGTATATATATAAGATGAATAAATAGATAATTATTACCTAACATTTATGTACGTGTTAGTTTACTCAAGAATTCCTAGTGCTTTAGGTGAAGAACTATGATTTAAGGGGCTAGCCACTTGAGGTAACTAAAAAACAAAGACACTCACAGATTCTGCAGGTTTTATTAGGTCAAAAGTGGTTAGCTTTTCGAATTTAGCTTATTTTGTATATAAATGAAGATCTTAAAGGGTAAATAAATTTGTTTAAATACATTTATGGTCAATATTATTATAATTTATAGTAATGTTAATTCAAACATGTCTTTAATATACTTATGTTAATTTTAATTAACATGTTCCTTCCATTTTAAATTGTATTAGACAATAGAGCTGCAGCCCTCTATTTTCACCTCACTCGCACTCACACTGACCTCCGATTGTTAGTCGAGCCTCGAACCATGGTTTCAAGCGGGGGCAATCCAAAATGTGGCTTATATGTTTTTCTTTTAATTTCTTCGTTATATTTAGAACTTTTGTTATATTTAAAGTCGATCGGAGTAATCGTTTCGGAGCGTCTTGGGAAGATGCGCTCTTAACATCATTTGGCCTGGGTGTGCCTCCAAAAATCTCATTTGTTTTTTAATTTAATACACATTGCTTTGGGTTCCGGGTATCACACAGTCGGGTGTATTCGACTGAAGCTTTTTTACTTGTATTTATTTACTTTTATGGAATAATGTTAAATGCTGTCTTAAACTAAACCACTTTATATTTGATATTGTTGTTCCTCCCATTATAAATTGTTTATTTGCTTTGTATTCCTAAAATAAATATATGTATTTGTTTATAGAAATACTAAAAACCCAATCAACATTAGCATATGGTATCTTTGTTATCTAGAGTTGATTGCAATAACAAACTCCATCCCGAAGTATTTATTGGTTGTACTTAAAGTTGGTGCAAATTTTGGGTGTACCAACCGGTCGGTCAGTCAGTCACGCTTAATAAATCGCAAAGTGGAATTGCTGGGCCATGATATATGCCGCCCGACCCCCCCTTTCCACGCCATTTGTCGCAGTTTGTAATCAAAAGCCGGCCGGTCAGCAAATCAAACTGAAAACCAAACCGAGACCGAAACCAAACCGGGCACCTTGACGGTTGACGGTGCCAGCGGCTGAGTCAACTATTTTTTTATTTAGTTGAAAATTGCATTTAATTGTTTAACAAAATGCCAGGCGCGTTATGGATACTCCAGGCTGCGACTGTGTGTGTGTTATAGAGATATAAGTTATAATACAATTGCTCGAGTTATTCATTGACAATTTTCCGCTGAACAGTTGTTGGTCATGTGCGGACCGTCCAGCCCCCGGACGGCCCCGCGCTGTCACCTGCTCACCCCTTACTTCAACGGTCCGTCTGCACAACAAGTTTATGATTGCTGAACCCGTTTCCAAGTTTTGCTATTTGTTATTTCTGTTACAATTTCTGCTGTTTTTTCTGCTCTTTTCCCAGACAGACTTTGGGCTTGGCCGTCAAGTGCGGAAGTTGCAGAGCCAAGAAAAAATAGAGAGCTCGGGAGGGGACTCGAAAAATGTTTGCATATTTTAAAATGCAATTGGAAAGGTGAACAATTTCTGCGGTTGTTTGGCTTTCTGCTTAATTGCAATTGACTCGTTTATGGCCGCTCCAATGATTTCCCACTAACTGTAACCGAATTTACTGACTGTATTTACTGACATTTATTAATATACGATGTTTAATTGTTATCTTTGTTTTTATTTATCCAACAGCCTTCGACAACAGCAATCATCACCACCATCATCACACGCCGCTCGTGGTTTCGCATAGAAAGGTGAGTTTTTAAAAGGGAACCTAACACGGAAAATAAATTTGTTTACAAATAATATGAAGTTATTTACCAAACTATAATATGGCCAATATATATTGGTATGTAGAATATTATATCATTAAGTATAGAATATACAAATCAAGACCAAGAAAAGAGGTCTTATTTTGTATCTCTATAATATTTATATATTGTTCAAGCATCTCTGGCGACCGGTTTAAATATTTTATAATTTCATTTTCTGTTTGTATATATTAATATAATATTAATATATTATTTAATCACCTCTGGTGACAGGTTCCAATATTGTATAATTTATTTTTCTTTGTGTATAGATTGGCTTTGACTATTTCCCTTTTCTTTTTTATTTGATCATAGTACCTGGCTTTTATGACTCGTAAAGCGTTCGGAAATCTTTCACGTGTTCAGTTGGCGACTCTTAAGTGCCCACCGATTACAGATTAGAATTATGGCCCGTAAAGTTAACTCAAATGAGTTCATTTCGGCCAATGTGTCCGTGGCCATGTTACTGTCTTGTTACGGTTCCGGTTTGGGGTTTAATTAAGCCTTAATGATTTATGATAAAAGAAGAAATGGGTTCTTAACCCCGTGAGAGGCTATTTCTAATAATGAATCCAGCAATCAAGGCGGAAGAGTTAAAACAAGATCGGATAAATATCGGGATTGTTAAGCTCTTTGAGTGTCGCCTCAGACTTTAATTGCATTGAGCTAATTCAAGTTTAGCTCTCAATTTAAAGTTTTTAATGATCCCATCGATTGGTTTCTCTTTATTTATAGGCTTGGGAAATTAATCATATAGAAAGGCAATTATTAAATGCTAGTTAAGTCTTGTACGAATGCTAGTTAAGGCTACGACACTGTATTAAATTCTTAATTAATACAGAGTGCTCTCTAAAAATCTCTCTAAATTCGAACATATTTTTAAACTAGCATATGATGAGATATTAATTTATTAAAATTAAAATACTCCTTTCTGTAAAGAGGTCCTGATTGATTGGTAATACCTAGCCATTGTAGAGAGCTTCTCTCCCCCGAAACTCCCCTGCTCTTTTCAATCAGCCCTAGAAAATCCCTCCCATGGAACACCTATCTCGACAGCCTCCGGCTGACATCAAATTGAACGGGCCATAAAACAAAATGAGGTACATCAGGTGAGACAAGCAGATAGCTCCCTAGCATAATGTGTGAAAGTGTTGGCGGCCCAGCACAGCGCAGCTTCACCGATTTTATGGCAATTTCAGCAGATGTTCAACACACACGTACCTGTATATACGTACCTGCTTCCCCACCTGCCTCACCTTCCTTGGCAGATGCGAAAGTGTTTCCCAAAAAGCCCACGAAGAATGCACTTTAGGGTTTAGGTTTCTTTCGCCTCGTTCGGTGCGGTTCCCAGCGGAAAAACAAAAAATACAAACTGGAAAAGTTTAGACCGCGCAGGCGCATCGGCGGAGAATTCACAAGATGATCGTTAGTAACCCTGTTTGGGGGCAGGCATGAATCGCTGGCAAGGTAATTAAAACAACGAGCAACTGCAGCTACATGGCACAGAAAAAAATAAGAGTTTTACAGGAATATTCCATATAACAAATAAGTTCAAAATATAGCTCAGAAATACCTTTAAAACTTAGCTTACTAAACCACAGCCTCCAAAAGTATGCTATACCTTTTACGCACTAACTGAAAATTGTGTTACTTCCTTTTAAGTGAAGTGAAGTTTTCCCTAGATATTTTCTTTCAGTGGAGATCCCACTGCATTTAGGCCCAAGAAGATCGTAACATGGAAGCGCCAAGTTTCTCCACGCCTGAAATTTTTTAATGTATCTCTTAGTTTGCCTCGTCGGCTGTAGGTTGCTGGTGTTACTTCCCCAGCTAGATGCCGTTTTCAATTAAGCACTGCTGCTGTAATGGGTGTGTGTGTTGTGTGTGCGTGTGTATGTGTGTGTGGGAAATATGCATGTTTCACCGCCCGATGGAGGTCGCTCCTTAGATATTCCCCCCGTCGCTGCGCCCGCACAAGGCAATTCCATTGTCTCCATTGGTTCATGAGAAATTTTTGAATGCATTCTTATTGCCGCGCTGGGGTTACCTTAATATTCTTATAATTTACGGTCATAGAGGGCCTTATTATAGTGGGATAGCATACATTCTTCGATAAGTATGAATGGAAGGTAGTCGCGGGAAATTCCAACCAGAAGAGGTCAATGTTTTTGTTAGGAAAAAATATTTCTACACTTAAGGCGATCTATATTTATAAATGCTTCTCTGAAGGAGAAACTTCCAAAGAAGTCTAGAAATTCTTAAAAATATGAAGGGACTTCAGAATTATTTGTTATATTTTATTTATATTTTTTGACTAGTTAGCATTTAAAGTATATATTTGTTCTCTATTTTTAACTGAATATTGCATCGAATATTGGTCGAATTCATTTATATAAAGTCTAGAAATTTTTTAAAATATAAAGAGACTTCAGAATAATTAGTTATATGATATCTAAAATTGTTTTGACTAGTTAGCCTTTAAAGTATATATTTTTTCTCTATTTTTAACTGAATTTTTCTAAAAAATTCAGCACTTAAGACGATCTATATTTATAAATGCTTCTCTGAAGAAGAAACTTGTTCGACTTCATTTATATAAAGTCTAGAATTTTTTTAAAATATGATGGGATTTCAAAAATGTACTTATATGATATCTAAATTTCTTTTTTAATAATTAGCAATTAAAGTATATATTTCATATTTTTTAACTGAATTCTCCAAAAAAATATGTAACAGTTAATAACAATCGCTACTTTAACGCTTACCCAATTAAGGAAGTATTTTGCAAAGATTCCCCATGACATCCAAAAACTGCCATTTATAAATATTTACCAATTAACTCGGATCTACATTTCTTTTTTAATAATTAGCATTTAAAGTTTAAATTTGTTCTCTATTTTTAACTGAATTTTTTCTAAAAAATATGTAACAGTTAAAAACAATAACTAATTTAACGCCCACCCAATTTAGGAAGTATTTTGCAAAGATTCCCCATGACATCCAAAAAATGCCATTTATAAATATTTACCAATTAACTCGGCGGCCCCCCAATTGCGATCCACTAAATCAAGGGGCCCGTCGGCCCGAAACGAGCTGAAATTGGACAATATTATACAACAATATACAACAATTGCAAAAATTACCCCAGGGGGTAGATTTTCGCTGGTAAGGTCAGTCCTCCCCCTCGCGAAAAACAAATGGGCGTCAAAAGTGCGACTGCAATGCGCAAAAATGTTCATTTGTTTGTTTAAAATGGAACCCTGCCCCCCCTGGACCTCCGCCTACCTCTCCGGGGCCAGCAACAATTGAAATTGAGTGGAAAAAACAATTGCCCAGAGACCAAAGACTTGAGAGTTAAGAGTTAAGAGTGACAGCGCGTGCAGTGACATTTTCCGCTCGAAACTGCACTTTAAACATGTTTGACCTTTGTTTCGTACCCCGACTTGGTCCGCAGAGTCGTCTTTCCCAGACAGCCAGGGTTATGCAATGGCCCAAAGGAGCCAGAGCGATGCGGAACCCATGGCGCCTATCATATGACAAAGGCAGAAAAGCAGACATCATCATTGGTATATTATGCAAAATGCAATAATCGATGAGAGAGAGATATATATGCTATATGCTTATGGGTACAAATTACAGCTGCCACTACAGGCCACTAACCGCAGAAGACTTCATCGCTTTTCCGGACTCGTGGCTCGTGATCTCGAACTAACTAACTAACTGGCTAACTGGCTAACAGGCTGGCTGACTTGGCTGACTGGCTGACAGGCTGTCTGCCTTTCGGGGATGCGAAGTAGGAAGTCTGTGGCGAATTTCTGCGGTTTAGTCAGCCCACTAAGGTCGCTTAGAAATCTGTAATCTATATGCCCGATAGTGAGTCAATTTGTGATGCGCTTCGCCACACTCCAATGCGTGTAGTCCGGGCGGGGTAAAAACTGGAAAATAACCAAATACAAAACCTTCAAAAGTCCCCTCCCCGTCCCCCCATCGATTTTGAATAAGGGCTTGGCCCAGCTCCATTTGTTGCGCTTGCATTGCCATAAATAGCATTTCGTAGAGTTGACTCGGAACCCAAAACTTACAATGCAGGCAGAAATGTAATTGGTTTATGGGTTTCCGATATGATATTTGGGTGCGGAATCGCTGGATCTGACAGCCCAGCCGCTGGGGCATGTCTCTGGTGGGGTCCCCGCCAAATAGGATTACTTCTCTTGACGGCTTCGTCTATTTTTTCGTGGCTCTCTAATTTCCTTTAATTAGGTTATGCGGGCGAATTGCAAAATACTATCGAAATAGGGCAGGGCATAATTAAGCTGGATAGGGTCTGTCAGCGAATCAGGAAAGAAGTTAATGATGTCGGAAGAGGTAGTGGGATGAAGTCATAAAAATGGTTAAAAATTAATGTCAAATTAGAAGAGTCTTTAGCATAATTTCCATTGATTTTAAGCTTTATATCACTAATTCCCATTTTGCAGAACTACTTCCCTTCCCTAGCTTTATATTTATGAAATTTCTTTCTTATATATATCGTATCGTATGTCAGCGAATCAGGAAAGAAGTTAATGATGTCGGAAAAGGTATTTGGATGAGGCCACAAAAATTGTTAAAAATCAATGTCAAATTATAAAAGTCTTTAGCATAATTTCCATGGTTTATAATCTTTATATCACTAATTCCCATTTTACAGAACTCCTTTCCTTGCCTAGCTTTATATTTATGAAATTCCTTTTTTATATATATTTTAAATTAAACCCAGCTTTATATTTATGAAATTCCTTTCTAAATTAAACCCAAGTTTATTATTTCCGTATTCAGTTCACAGGTCTTTTTTTGTAATGAACTTTAATTCATTTAATTGTGCTTTTTGTAATTGTAACTGTTGTTCTCTTAGTTATAGTCTTACGTGATTCAATTAAATCTAGTTATACCTTATACTTTAATATGAACCAAGGTTCCCAAGGCTAGTAGCTTCTATTAAGTTCACCTTAATTGCTGCAGCGTTGTGTTATTTTGTATAATATGTGGTTTGAACCCTCAGCTTACATTAGTATCTCGGCTTTATCTTTTTATCTCCACAATTGTCTTCTAAAGTCTCTTTGCATTACCCTCGGCAAACAATTATTTCGTCACAAACTTAAAACCCTTTTAGTTGTCAGGGTCTCGAGAGGTCTCGTGCAAAGAGTTTTCATATCTAAAAAATAGATAACCGCGATGGGAAGGGAAGCCGTGGCCCAAATTTACTCAGATATCGGGTGGCACACTATAGGCTAGGGTAAGGTAATTGTGGGTAATGCTCAGCTGGAGTTTTAATGTAAATTGGGCGGAAAATGAGGCGGAGTCATCGATATATGACTGGAATATTTCATCAGTGAAATCATATTCGATGCGATGAGCAATTATACAATGCAAACTGCGGTGGAGATCAAGGCTTTTGAGTGAGCCCCGTGTGAGCTGCTATTTACCCGGGCAAATATTAACTCAGATACCCAAAGCGTGCACAATTATTTACAGTAAATATTTTGCATGATATCCAGCCCGAGTTCCCTTCTTTTTCATCTTCAAAAACGCTGTTATATTATATTGCATTCTATACAAAAAAAGACGAAATAAGTCATTGCTTTTTTAGAGCGTGAACAGCTGGCGGCCTACCTGTTCCATTTAACTGGCCCGCCCGTACTTTTATGGGTTCACCTCGTCCCGGAGTACAATACCTTATGCTCCAGTAGCAACAACTGTTGCTGCTGCCACTTGCAAACTTTTGTAGCTCCAAAAACAATGAGTCGCCTCTGGATGGCGACTTGGTTGAGTGCCTCGCCTCGCCGTTTGTTTTATGCTTCGTCTGGTTCTCTCTCTGGTTTTGGCTCAAGTTCCTCCAACTCCGGCTGGATCTGACTCGCTGCCATGGCTACGCATTTATAATAGGCCAAAACATTGCACAGTCGGACCAGGGAGCTAGAGGAATACCTATATCTATATGGGTTTTCCAGATTTTTAGTGACTTTAATGGTACATTTTTAATTAGATAATTTGTATTGCCCAGGCTTCAAAAGTCTTTAAAGGGGCTGCAATTTAATATAGATGTATATATCTAGTTTTAAACAGTAATATATACATCATATATACATAATATATGTCATCATATATACATATATGAAGAAACCACTGTGCCACTCGACGCCTGTCTTAGTGACGCTCTGCCGTGGCCCATTGTTCTAGGGAATCAATCAATGGATGGCAGGCACAACAGCACCAGAACTGCCAAGGAGAAGACGACGCTGTCGAGGATGGGGTCTGGAGATGGGCTGCGATCGGTTAAAGGGGGATGATGGCCACGATGATGACCACGATGATGACGATGACAACGCGCGCACGACGTCAACATAAAAGTGTCGATCAACTAAACGTTCTCGGGCCTGCGGATGGGGCCTGCGATGATGATGGGGATCGTAGAAAAGGGAGTGGAAATGGGTCTAGGAATGGGACTGGGACTGGGAATGGCTATGGGATGGAATGGGATATGGGGAAAGGCTTGAGAGGCAGTCAAGAGGCAAACTTCATGGCTGGCTGGAGCTGGAGTTGGAGCTACGTGGATTGCCTTTGGCCAGCTCTTGGTGCTGATTCTCTGGAGCAATTGTATGTTCGAGCCTCTGTAATTGCATGCACCGCCGTGCTTTTACCCAATCCACCAACATAATTACACTGAGCGAGGAGAATCAAGAACAATTACTTGAATTAGGAGTTCATTTGATTTTCCAAAGAAACGTTAACCAGTTCAAGTTGTATTTCTTGTCTGAGAAATGTTTATCTTTTTTTTTATTTATATATGATATTATGATATTATTTTATGATTTATTTAGCTTTAACTTTATTCTGTTTATAATTTATATTTTATTTAATATTTATAATAACATCTCTAACAAAAAAAAAGTCCACTTACAATTCACAACTGGTTCAAGCTCAATGTGTTTTTTTTTTCAATTAATGAATATATTTCTTGTCTGAGAAGTGTTTATCCTTTCTTTTTGAAATGAAAATAATTTTTATTAATCTTTATAATAATATTTCTTGTCTGAGATATGATTATATATATGATTAGTTTTCTATAAAATGTATTTTATGACTTTATATATTTATAATAATATCTCTAAACACAAAAGTGCTCTTACAATTCACAACTGGTTCGAGCTTAATGTCTTTTGTTTTACAATGAATTAATATATTTCTTGTCTGAGAAGTGTTTCTCCTTTTTTTTTATATGATTTATGTTCTATTAATTTTATTTTGCGATTTTAGGATTAATAAATGAACATACATTTTTTTTAAATATTTATAATAATATCTCTAAACACAAAAGTGGTCTTATAATTCACAACTTGTTCGAGCTCAATGTGTTTTGTTTCACAATGAATTAATATATTTTCTAATAATTTTTTGGCTTGCTAGTTTTTCAACAATTTGTTATTTTTTAATATATATTTATATATTATTATTATTATATATATTTATATAACAAAATAATAAATAATTAAATTGTTTTGCCAGTGCATCTCCCTCTGTTCCGCTGTGTGCGGTGTTCCTGGAAAACTTTTTGGGCGCCTAAGCAAACATTCAATATTTGAATTGAATGCACGTCAATATTTGACGCCTGCCCGCCTGCCGCCTGCCGCCACTGGCCACAAATGACCGTTAGGCAAACAATGGGTTATTCGAGAACCGAAATCCAAGTAAAAATCCAAGGAACTCAAGTGCACTCGAAATTAGAATAAATGCAAACGACTGGGACTAGCACTCGGTGTGAAGTCTGTGGGAATCGCTTTCCTGCGCCTGGCCTGGCCACAATGAAGCCATAATTCGTGGCTCTTTCTGCCCCAAAGTCCGACCCATTCAAGCCCATTTCCCGGCCTGCCAGTCCCTGGCACATGGACGTGATAAAGGACTCATTAAAACATCACTTCAATGGGCTGGCCCAGCAGCCTCCAAACCCGAGCTGCAGCCGAGGTCTCACACGGCCAAGACACTCACTTACTTGTTCAATTGCTTCGCCACTTTAGGCCCCCAAACAACACTCCCAAAGCGAACCAGTCTATGTCTGCTACCCTTTTTGTATCTTAGAGGTAGAATGGGTGCACTAGAGTATTTAAATAAAATTAAATCGAAATACATTTGAACTCTGAGCAGGCGGAGGAATATTTCCTGATAGAAACTTCAGAGTCTGGGGTATTATTAATGCCACAAATTAATTACAACTACTAGCAATTTTGTGAAGATTTTCTTTTTGCGAATACTGAGTATCCGGAGGTCGCCAGCTCCTGCTCAGCCTCCTCAGCGTATTTTGAGCAAAATGTAAAGAAGACGCCAAACAAGTTGGCTCACTTGGGAGAGTAACAGTTACTTTTCCTACATATATATACGCGGATATATGTACGTGCAGCATCGGAGTATATCTAATTTTTTTTGGGACCTGCCTGCACATAGAAAAGGAGTTACTGCTGGCGTCCAGTTTGGAGCCCGTCATGGGAAACCGCTGGCAACTGGTTGCCAGTCACGAGTTGCTGGTCCCGCCACCAGCTCCTCAGCCATTCTATTCTATCCGCCAGTCCCGACTTCTCTCGATTCATAAGCCTGCCCCTTACACACTTGCAATTTTGTGGCATTAGAAATGTAGAGGTTGCTGCAGAGAAAACAATAATAATAGTAATAATAAAAATGCTGTTCGGGGGTCAAAGTAACAAGGAGCATAGCACTGTTTACTGTTTATATAAGTTTTCATTTTTATTATAAGTAAAGATATAGGAAAACTGTAAAATATATTAGCCACTTTATACAATTATTTGATTATATCGCTGGAGGTTTAACTAAATGCACTATAGACACGATATCAGGCCGATTCAATGTCCGATTTAAAATAATAATGGTGTTCGGGGGTCAAAGTAACAAGAAACATAGCACTGTTTACAGTTTATATAAGTTTTCATTCTTATTATAAGTAAAAATATGGGAAAACTGTAAAATATATTAGCCACTTTATACAATTATTTGATTATATCGCTGGAGGATCAACTAAATGCACTATAGACACGATATCATGCCCATTTAATGTCCGATTTAAAAGTAACATGAAACATAGTATTTAAGTAAGACTGTTTACATTTTATATAAGTTTTCATTCTTATTATAAGTAAAAATATAGGAAAACTGTAAATTATATTAGCCACTTTAAGCAAATATTTGATTATATCGCTGGAGGATCAACTAAGTGCACTATTGACACGATATCAAGCCGATTTAATGTCCGATTTGGTTTGTACTTTTTCTCAAGGTGTTCTTTTTCGCGGTCTTTTGATTTCGAGGGCCCATTTAAGATCAGTTCTCTTGAGTCGAGTTCTGTTCTGTTCTTTTCTGCAGTCATGTGCGAGTATTTCAATTTGTGTGAGCTGGTCCGGCGGTGGTAATACGTACGGTACTTGAGCCAATTACCCAATTAAACGCCAGCGTTTTGTGCTATCTCATCGTCGCCATCATCAGCTCGGTTTGGACCCCTTTCGATGGTTACCACCTCCACCACCACCCCCTTGGTAGATGCCCAAATATTGATATATAGCTGCGGCCCCGTGGCAATTTCTTTGATTTGAGTCATGTTCTAGAGGCGTGTACAATTAGCGTTTTGTTTCGGGTTCCGTTATAATGCTGTTAGGGATTACGCTTGGACACCGATCACCGCTCACCGAGTCGCTACTCTCCCCTCAGTACCCGAAAACTCGTTTATCGATTATTATCGATGCGTTGTCTGTGGGTCTCTCGTGTTTCTTGACGCCTGGATCTTGACTTTGAGTTTAAGTTTGAGTTTGAGCTGGAGCTGTAGCTGTAGCTGGAGTCTGGGCTTGATATTGATGCCCGATGCTCAGTGATTGCTGTAGGGCTTTGATCGCAATCTCCGATCTCTCCTTCTAAGCCTGTCTTTATGTCGTGCTGGTGTCTGTGTGTGTGTATGTGTGTGCTAAGTGCTATAGAGGGGCTTTTCCAGGTGGCCTCGTCCGATCCCGGAGCCCGAGAATCTACCGGAACTGCATTAAGCGTTTTGATCGAGGCATTTGATATTGATGGATGGGTTGGGTAAACTAGCAATTGGCAAAATAATTCCCATGGATCCATGAGAACATCATGAGAACACCAAGAAAATGACTCTAAGCTCTCTGAGAAAAATAAAAAAGAACCATTCGAAATGAAGATTATTACTTTGATTTGTACTTATAATAAAACAGAAGAATCATTCGAAATTAAGAACACTTCTTTGTATTTAATTTGGAAAACAAAACATAATCTTGTATTATTTATTACTGATTGTTCCATGAGAACACCAAGGCAAGGCAGAAAATGACTCTAAGCTCTCTGAGAAAAATAAAAGAACCATTCGAAATTAAGAACATTACTTTGTATTTATTATGATATAAAAGAAGCATTCGAAATTAAGAACCTTTCTTTGTATTTAATTTGGAAAACAAAACATAATCTTGTAATATTTTTTACAGATTATTTTGCTTATTATTAGTATGATTCATAATGAGCCTCTTGGGGGTATCACTCATAGCGAGTGTCCCAAATTTCCCACTTTTGTTTACAATTGTCTTATCAGTTCTGAACAGATCGCAGATTGGCCTCTTTTGTCCATTCATTCGGACGGAAAGCCATTCGTATATATTTATTTATGGTATCAACAGAGAAAGAAAATAATGGGAAATTATTATGATTATTCACAATTTGAGCTCGTTGCTTCTTTGGCAAGAGCGTTGCGAATCGTGTGAATTGCCGTTTTCTACATGAACAGACAGTTGTGCGGCAAACACGAGGCATAAACAATAATTGTAGCGCCGCCAGATAGTACATAGGCAGCGTAGATACCCGCACATTATATATATATATATATATATATATCTATATAGGTATAGAAAATTAACCCAGTTCGCACGTCTGTGCCGAAACAAACAAAAGTTGCCGAGGCAAGCGACGAGGCGCAGGCAACAAATGACAAGAAAACGACGAAAGCGGCGGACTCACCTTAAGAAAATACGCCAGCGGGGAACAGGTGACAGGTGAGAGGACGGTGGAAGCACCACCTGCCCCGATAATCATGTCTCGGGCTAATTGCAGGCGGTCTTGGCAAAATGTGCAAATATTATCTCAGGCCAGCCACAAATACCGAACCGTCGCACTTGTATCTGCGTTCATATTCGCATTCAGATTCACATTCAGATCCACATTCAGATTCTCCCATTCCCATTCACTTTCACAGCGTTTTTTAAGAGGTGAGACGACACCTTTACTGATAAGCTGAGAACGTAATTATTAGACGACATATGGGGTACACTGAGGGAAAGTAAGACAGGTGGAGGCAGATCTGAAATTATACTTAAAGCAGCTGGAAAGAGGCAAGGATTTCCTTGTAAAATAATCTATAGTTAATAGACCTTATTTAATTGCCAAGAAAGATTTTATACCACTATATAAAATCATATATTTAAACCTGTAAAAGGTTACTAATGCAGAATGTCGAATTTAAATAGTAAAAATAAATACTAAATACTAAATTCTAAAATACTAAATACTAAATACTAAATACTAAATACTAAATACTAAAATACTACTACTAATACTTAGAACACTATTATAAATGAGTAGAATCAGCTAATACCTAATAGGAAAATAATATAAATTAATCCGAAGTCCTTAGTAAGAAATAAATATATGATACATATATATATCCAGGAATTAAGGCTGGTAAACTCTACCTTAACTCAAAACTCAAATGTCAGCTTAGCTTAAATCCCACATTTTTCCCTCTTATTCCTTTTTTGCTCCACACAATATAATACAATTATCAGAGAGTCAACTAATACCTCATAGGAAAATAATATTAATTTATACAAAGTCCTTAGTAAGAAAGAAATAAATGATATATATTTACATCCAGGAATTAAAGCTAATAAACTTTACCTCAAATGTCAGCTTAGCTTAAATCCAACATATTTCCATCTTATTCCTTTTTTTTCTCCACACAATATATTACAATTATTTCCCAACGTGCATTTTCTCATAATATTCATAATTCTCTCGGTTGTTCGAGTCTTGTCTTGAATTTGGGTCAAACATGCATACTCATTGGCGTCCCCTGCCATCTCCTTTATCACGTCAGCCTCTGCCCCTGTCCCCCGTGTGCTACCTGAGCGCCCCTTGTCTCGCCTAGGCCTAGGCTGGGATACCTGGCGAAAAGAAACTGGAAAATCTAAAATTGTATAACCTGCTCCGGCCGGCAAATGTGGTTTCCTTCAACCCACTGGCCTGTGGGCCAGGTTTCGGACTTGGTCCGCGGTCAGGCCGTGTATCTCCGTATCTGCGGCCATAAATTTCAGCCACTTTGATCTCGCCACATTGAATGTAAAGTGCTTAATGGGCCCAACGGGTTGACCAAGCCGAGCAAACAAAAATAGGAACAAGAAGCCAAAACCGATCCAAACCGAACGAACCAAACTGAACCTTTTGTGTGGCATAAAATTGCATTGTAATTTACAAAAATATTTCCAGTTCTCATTGTATCTCTTCTAGTTTTTGTTTGTTTATTTTTTTGTGCACTTCTCTGTTTATTTTGTTTTTGTTTGCTGGTCCCCAGAGATTTTAATCGTTGTCGCCAGCGTCGCCTTGTCAACGTTGTTCGGCTCCGATTCCCCCCCCTATATAGAAAAAGAGTTCCAAGCGTTTTATGCTGCTTTACATTGGCGTCGCATTTTTTGCCCCGATGTTGCAGTTGCAGTTGCGGCTGCAATGTTGCTGCTGTGTTGCAGTTGCTGTTCCTGCTGCTGCTGCGGCTGCTGCTGCTGCCAACATTGATCACGACTGACCAGATAGCCAGGAGAAGTGGCCAAGTCGAGAGCTACTTGTACGCCGGCTGTTCGCCCATATATATATAAGTATGTGTACCTTCGGCTATATATACGTATTTATACACGGCATTCTTTCTATGGAAACAATTGCATAAAATGTGAATCCTGATAGCCACAGAAAAAGAGCCACAGCCAAGTCAAGTGGGCAGGAACAGTGGGAGATCGCAGATCGCCAACCAGGAGACTGGACCTGGAGACTGCGAGGAAAGACAAGAAGTTTATGATGCCCCACAGATGCTCAGGGGACAATGGGCACTCATAATGGAGGTTTCGAGAATAAATATATAACATAGCAGAAATTCGTGGTCATTTCTGGAGAATAGAACGGCTCTAAAAAGCAGGAAACTAATAGAAAACTAAGGAACAGGCAGTTTTATTTGCATTTTTTTAAGATATAGGGAGTTTTGGGATATATCTTTATTACCCAGGTTAATTTCCATACAAAATAAACTGCAGTTCCCTGCACTTGAATGGACACTCCCCAGTCGCAGGGCCTCCCCAAGGTTCATTCAAATATTCACACCTCAGCAGACACTCCTCCAACCGCACCTTCCCCTCGCTTGGCCATAAAATAATACCCCCAAAAAGGTAGAAAAACAAAGGCGGCAGCTGATGAGAACCAGCAACCAGCAACCCGTAATCCCAGGTCAGGCGAAAGGTTAAAATGACAAGATTGACAAGTTTGGGGGCGGATGGGGACCCTTTGTTGGCCAAAATAAAAAGAGCGAAAAACCGAAATGGAACTTTGGCAACTGTCTTATAATTGCCGCATTGCATGTCCGTAGTTTCAACTTTGATATTAGCGAGTTCAGGCCACGGGGAGTAGTTTCTTTCTTGTTTCGGTGAGAATTGGCGGATTGGGAACACAGGCGCACCCTCAACAAATACAAATACAGTCTCATTTGGCTCCGCTGGATATGCAAAGTGGAGGCAAAAAAAATGTAAAGAAATAGCTAGGAAGGTGGTTCCCCTTTGGCATATTACACTCAGTCCACAATGCACATTCCGAATCGAAAGAGTCATCTCTCCCTTTTTGTTCCCAGTTCTGTTCCCTTTGCTAATTGCATGGGAAAATTCACAAGATGCGACGACGATGGGAGGGTAATGATGATGGTTCCTGCCCAGAAGTCGCCTGATATCCACCCATATGCTCTGTAATTATGCTCCTAATCAAGGGGCATGCTGATTAGTAGGTGGAATATACCTTTAAAGCCTAATCAGGCATATTTTTAATTATTTTTTATAGTAATTCGGGGGAAAGAAACTTGTTAAAGTTGCGTGATAGATGTATCCATTCTCCCATAGCTTATTTTTGACTTTTAAATCATTTTTATGACCTTTAATAACATTTTATATTGAACGGCTTATACATTTACATATTCATTTGAATATTAAAGACACCTTTAAAGTTTTATCGACTGGAATTAACAATTTAAAGAGCAAAATGAATTATGGCTGCTATAAAAGGTAACGATTATTATGATGTTGGGGAAAATGCATTTGCTTTTAATTTGTTTTTGAAATGCAACTTGGATTGAATGGATTCGTAACCAGAAAGCTTACTTACTTTATATCTATCATAGATCTTAGCTAGATATATAGTATATCTAAAATATAAACTATAGTAAAGTTGGTTCTTGAAAATCTTTCACAGATACTTAAGTAAATTGGGTGCTTAAACCTAACTCTCTATATGTAGTCTCTCTATTGCAGTCTCTGAATAATAGTACCTCCAGTTAAATTTGTTCTCTAAGTTAAAGTCTCATTTGCCACTATATATAGTGTATTTCCTCTCCCACTTGGCCACACTTGACATATCCACCTCTTCCATAATTTTCCCATTAATTATGTCTCTCAAGCCTCAACGCCTGCAACTGCGGCAACAGCGATTGCAAGTTGCCACTGCAACCAAGCATTGCAGCTGCAATTCTTCGGCAAATGATGTAAGGGCCCCGGCAAAAACGCTGGAAGCATTTAACTGACATTTGTTGTCAACCTCTTCAGTCTTCAGTCTTCCAGTCTCCAGTCTTCCAGTCTCCAGTCTTCGGTCTCCAGTCTTGGGCGGTTAAAAGCCCCTGGTGGAAATGCCACTCGGCACCACTGCACAGCTGTCACAATGTTTTATCATTTAATTTCCAGCATAAAAACAAATCCATGTGAACCGGAGGCGCCGAGGCAGTGAGATATATACAAACTATATAGACTGCGAGGGCGCGACAGACATCCCACGCGGGGATTTGCACTTCGACTCCGATCAAGAGATCGAGATCGAGATGGAGATCGAGCTGAAGACGGGTCCGAGGGTTCAGGTTCAGTGGCTGGAAGCTAAAAATAAAGCCACCGGCCGGCAGCTGGCTGCGAATTATTATTTAACTTGCTGGCTGCTTCTTCGGCTTTGATGTTTTAACACCTTGTCGCTGCTTTTTCGGCAAGTGTCTTTTCGCCAACGCCAAAGTGAAAGTGAAACAGCAGCTGACACTGCACTTGGGTGTTTGAAGTTGTCGCTGCCTGTTGTCTGTTGTCTGTTGTCTCTCTGGTTTCTGTTGTTGCACCTGAACTCTACAACTTCCCAGATCTCAGATACATACGTGCATTTGTAGCTGCTTTTCTGCGAAGCGAAGCTCTCCGTCAACTTCAAACTCCAATTAGAGTGTCAGTTTAATGAACTGAACCTGAACGAACGGCTTGTTGTCACGGTGCAGGTCCTCCTGCATTACCTCAGGGGTTAACTGCATTACACGCTGCACATTTTCTTTATTACTCAAGCTTCGGCCTTAACCTTTGCCCGTACTTCAATCGCATTTTGCTGTCGGCATTCCCTGTCACTACTTTTGTATTTACCACGCATAATTATTATATTTTATTATTAACATTCGCGCTCTTTTTATTGTTGCAGATTATCAGCGAACTGGCGGAGATCGTCTACACAGCATTGGATTACAATCTGCCGGAGGACGAGGAGTGCCAGATGTCCCAGGAGCTGGAGAATCTATTCAACTTCATGACGGCAGATGGTGGGTACCAGGATTTGGTTGGGAAAATCATAGAAATAATACTTTTTAAGCTTTAAAAAATATTTCTAGATATTGAATAAGCCACATTTCTGATTTATCTTATATTTTATCAATGGTTTCCAATGGTTTTCATTAAGGAAACCCCCTTTTAATTGATTTGCAATACGTGGTGTAATTATTCTGAGCTTTGTGTTCACATTTACTCATAAAGCTTACTTCATGAGCTTATCTTAGAACTAAAATTAGTCACTAAAGCCGGGGAACTTTGTAATAAGTTCCCCCAATCCCCCTTCTATTACGGGAGCAGACTTCCTCAAAAGAAATCCCATTTTATCAGCGAAAACAAGATGAAGGTTAAACTTCCAGAGCCTGACATGAATCACGTACACTTTTGATAAATTACAATACAATAAATATAATAAATATAAATAAATTGCCATGAAAAGATACCGGTGGATCGCGGGAATTTGTTTTTAAACTCGATTAAGCAACAGTGGATTCAATTCATTGCAGAGACCGACGATGATTGCATTGACGAGGGCATCGACGAGGGCGACAAGCGCTGGGACGACGACTCCGAGGAGGAGCGCAACGACACCAAAGAACTAGAGCACATTATCGAGGTAGGTCTCCAGTTCGCACCGATCGTATATTCTATATCTGGGTCTGCATCTGACATTTGCAATCGAGTCGTGTCATGATGTGCCAAAATAACACCGAAAACCGAAACAAACCAATGCAAATTCGATCGGCAAAGTGACTCAGAGTCGTTTATTTATTTATAATTTTGTTAAAGGGGGTGCGCCGAGATCTGACCTTTTGACCAGGCTCCAAGGCGCCCCATTTGCCAGCACATCTGACATATATAAAGAAATAAGTACAGACAGCGATAAATTGGCTCAAAATCAAGTTTATAATAGTATTTTATGATTTAAGCTATTGAAAATCTTAAACTAGAAAGAAGTAAGATACAGAATATTTTCTTAAATCTCTGAAATTCATAATAATTAATGGTTTTGATCCATAAAAGTCAAAATATTGCCTCAGTTCCGCTACAGGAAAAGATTTAGTAGAGCTCAATGCATCCGCTGATATAATAACAACTTGAAATGAAATTAAAATGAAAAATCACCATCGCAACATCATTGTTTTCGGTGCACTTGCCTCTATATACTTATATAGCGATATTCATCGGTGGGAAAAACTTGTTTGGCGCACGTTACAGTTAACCAAAGCGGGCAGAAATAAAAGTATCTGGCAGATACCTCGCACTCGCACCGCACTCGTATCTGTATCGCGACTAACCGCAAACAAGCCCCAGTCCGGGTTCTATTTAGATTGCGATGCTCGGTCGAGCGATCGACCGACCGACTGGAAAACAATTTCGATTCGATTGCGGCTCGATTGCACTGGCCGCCGCGATGGTATTAAATAACCGAAATAACCATAAAACCAAACGCTTTCGTAATCGTAGGAAATCAGCAGCAGCAGCAGATCTGTAAATCAGAAATCTGAATCCGCACTTGATTTCACAGCCAACTGCGCGCCAGGAATTTTCCGCATTTCCCGACAGCCACTGCCAAGTCGTTCCCATTGGATCCCCTTGAAAATCGGCAGATCTGAGGATCCCCAAGCCCCATCCCGAACCCGAACCCGATCCCGATTTGGCATTGGGGCGTGTGATATACCTCACACCGTTGCTGATTGAGCCAACATAGAGCCTTTGGCTTCCGCGAGGGGAGGCACGGATGGGAGGCACCGCCTCTAATGAGCCACTTTATAGAATTGACACATTGCTGTCAGGCAACAGTGAGCGCAGGCCCCTGATTTTTTCCACTTGCCTGATTTTTCTAGCACGCCAACGAAAAGTGGAAAAGTATCTGCAGCTAATATGGATAAATTTGCATTTTTTCTGCAGCGTCTGTGTCTGAGTTTGAGCGGCTAACTATGGTAGCCAGCATGGCAGGCCACGGTTAGATAAGATTTCGTTTTGGCGGAATAAATTGAGTTGGTCTATATATTCGAGATATGATTTACGATAATCATAAGAAGTGAAAGGAAATTGCCAACGGCCAGAAACGTAATTAGCTCTTTTGGCTGCGAAGAATTTTTGTATCCGCAAATAATTGTAATCTTCTGCGGGTATTCCCAGAATTTCTCAAGGCAAAATATACATTTCAAATAAAGTAGAGACCGCAGAGAAGGTATGAAAACATTTGCTTGAGGTTTTCCAGGAAAAAGGTAATAGATACTCGTATTTTTTAGCATAAACAAGTATCTTTGTACATTATAATAGTGATAACCAGGTAGCTTTCAATATTCGTAGTTAGTTTCTGTTCAGAAATTTGCATTGGTTCGTTTTGGGTTAATATAATTTAAACAATGAAGAGGTTATACCTTTCATATTCTAGCTTAAGCGACAGAAATCATGAATCATCAATTTTAGGAAATATTATAACGATTTCTGTGGCACCCCTGTTAAGCTAATCAATTAATACATTTATTTCTCAATGCAAAATATACATTTTAAATAAAGTAGAGACCGCAGAAAAGGTATGAAAACATTTGTTTGAGGTTTTCGCAGGAAAAGGTAATAGATACTCGTATTTTTTAGCATAAACATATAGCTATGATCACCATAATTGTGATAACCAGGTAGCTTTCAATATTTGTAGTTCACAAATTTGCATTGGTTCGATTTGGGCTAATATAATTTAAAGAATGAAGAGGTTATACCTTTCATACTCTTGCTTAAGCCACAGAAATCGTTAGATATTAATTATAAAAAATATTATAACGATTTCTATGGCACCCCTGTTAATCTGCTTAATTAATGTATATTAATTCCCTTGCAGACCTGCAGAAATCACATAAAAGCCACCCTGCCAGAGAACCACTATAGGGCCGTCTGCAGAGCCCTCGTGACGGAGACCATAGAGCTCCGTGTGTTCCTGCAGCAGGTCCTGAACAACGGTAAGTGATCGATGGACAGTTAGCCGATGAGTGAATGTTGGTTAATTAATTAATAACGTTGTCTCGTACAGCAGGTGCCGAGAAGCTGATCAAGGCCTCGGAATCGTCGGCCACCACGCAACAAGAACTGGCGAAGCTGGGCTTCAACGACTGGGTAAGATTCTTCAAGAGACCCTCCCCACCATTCTCCCGGTCCGCCCATCAGCGAGACATGTGGTTATGTAATGGACCATCTCGGGTGTGTGTGTGTGCTCCACTAATGGCCTATGGAGTGGCTACAAACAGTGGCTAGCGACTCACGATTTGTTCGGCGCACCTCTTGGAGCGGCGCTTTTTGGCCAAAAGCCATCATCATCATCATAATCATTATCGCAGTGATCACGAGTATTTCTGGTGGGCTTTTCCGCCATGGACACTGGGAGTTCGAGTTCGAGTTGGAGTTGGAGTATATAAAAAGTGAACTATTTCATGCATTGCCAAATGAAATTCACTTTTAATTTCAATAATTGGCCCGCGGTGTTCGCCTCCATTTCGGCCATCATCCTAATGAGTTCAACGCTATTTTAATGGCCGCATATATCATCTATATATCTGTGGGTTTTCGCTCTGACCTTTGGCGAATATGTCGAGGCCGTTCGCAGGAGCTTGCCATCAGCACATCGGTCCGGTCGTCATCCAACCTCCGAAACTCATTGAGACACACACGCAAATTGGCCAGACACGCAAACCCAAATTTGCTCTTGCTTTTGTTTCTGCTTTTCAATATTTTTTTATTCGCGTGAAAACGTACACTAGTCTTGCTTTTACCGTTCGAGGTGTGTTTGGTTTAATCAGATCGAAAACCAGAACTGTCGAGGAACTGTTTGCCAATTTGGTTGCTAAAATAGTTGATATGGAGAGTTGGGTTCCACAAGCTCTTACGTTCTTCCATTTATTTGCATAATTGGTTTGGACTTTCCTTGAAAATGGAAAAGAAATGAATATCGAGTCAGGCGATAAGGAGTCTAGTAATTTTCCTAATTGGTAATGCCAAATCCTTGATCAAAGAACAGCTTTTATTCAGTAAAAGAAATGTTTATGAAAAACTATGTTTAATTGTTAGTCAAAGAACAGCTTCTTATATAGAAAAGTATCCTGCAATTTTATACTTAATTGAAATGCACACGCTTTGAATTATTCCAGCAGGTGTTTTGTTTGCTTAAAAGATAAATATGCGATTAATAATTCCGCGTATATCTTTATTTATATGAACTGCTAATTGTCTAAATTCAATCAACTCTTTCTTTGTTGCGGCAAGAAATAAAAGGTGCCCCATAAAAGCAAGTTTAATCCGGGATTAATAGGAGTATTATTGAACTGATGCCAGTTTATTTTCGAAGACAATTGAATTTACTTTGTAAGGGAGCTTGAATTGTAAACAAATATTGAAATTAGTTAACCTCTACTGGGCTTGGCTTTTTACGCCTCAACGGCTGGCAATGTTTGCATGTTTAATAGTAAAAAAAATGGCAAATAAGAGACCCTTGCGTGTGGCATAGACGACACATCAAATGCCATAATATTTGCTCATACGGGACCTGTGCTATTCACGCCATATTCGTAATGAAATAGACCATAAATATTTTTTGTTTTGAATTTTGTACACCCCCCTTTTTGCATGTGCTGAAAGCCAGGGGATTAAAGAAGGTGCAGCCGCTGAATTGGCCAATTAATTGGCCAGACAGGTGAACTGACGACTGAACAATCGCATATATCTACATATATGCATTCGTATATTTTATAAAGAAGGGCGATTCGAGTGTGTTTACTTTGCGAGTGTTGTTGGTATGGCAAAACGTAATTTCAGGCAATTGTTGGGGCTTGATTAAATGGTCTTATCATTTTCTAGTTGTTCGATAAGCGTTCTCCCTTCGCTCGCTTTGTCTATTGTGGGTATTTTTGGTGGCGAGCGTTTTTTAGTTGTCTTTCAGTTTTTATTTTCGGCTACTGCCGGGCTGCAAGAAGTGTGTCTTTAGTCAGCGTTTTATCGTGACTTCTTGGAAGCCAACAGCCTTCAGAATGTCACACAGCAGCGAACTCCGGGTTGTTGTGAGTGGAGCAGTTTTTGTTGAAATTTACATTACAAACTTCAAGATGTTATTATGCTGGAATGGCGGAAACTCAGCTGGTTTTTCTGTACTTTCTGCGTTGTTTGAACGTGTTACTGTTGCCGCAGTGGCTAAAGGTTTTCTCTGGAAAATCAGCTGGAGTTTCTTATAGGTATTTTGTGTGCATCCGCAGACATCGAGTCTGTGTGTCTCGCTTAGCTGCCTGCCATGATCATAATGATTTCGTATGCTAATTTTCCAATCCAGGCGATCCCAATGCTGTACGCATATTTGAACAGCACAACAGCAACATCCAACATCTTCCGGAAGCTGCTGCGGCTGCTACACACAAAGGTGTGTTGATGTTGCTCTTGTGCCTCGATGTTGCCGCTGTAATTGAAGCGTGGCGCGGCATCTTCGGCGCTTTTGTTTGTCTATGCCACATTTGCGGCTTGTTGGGCGATGAAACGATTGTGTCAAAACACATGTGCTGCCATCGATGCTGAAATCGGACCTCTAGCTCCAGTACTCCCTACTCCCTAACCCCTTTGCCGTTTTGCATGTTTAATGAGGTGTCTCAAAATGCATTTGCCACCAAATTGGTGGCAGGAACAGGAAAGAGTGAAAGTGAAATTGCGGATCACTGTTACATGTGTGGCATATAATGTATATGGATGTATTGCCCCCACCGATCGTACTCCATTGTGTGCTAAATAGTCTTCCTGCTGGCGCGCAGCATTCAACACACATTACTCATACGCACAGTTAACTTGTCGTGGCAAGTGGCATGTCTCGCATTAATCAGGCAATGGCGATGGATTGGCCCGCCACAGCGGGAGTCTAAATTATTTGCTAATTAAATGAAAATAATTGCCAAAGTGAAATGCGCCTCTCACTTGACTTATATATCGGCCCGTCTGTGGCTTTATATCTTTGTGTTTCTTCCTGCTTCAAGCACGAGCTGCAGCTGTGGAGGGCATTGCAAGTAGGTCCAGCACTCTGTAGTTCCACTGCATGTTCCTTAGACCCCCTCCAGTCTCTGTCTCTACCCATATCCATTGGCTAACCACTCTTCCATCCGTATCCGCAGGCGCGCTTCTGGGTGCAGGTGATCGACGAGCTGCGGCGAGGCGTTCGCCTGAAGAAGAGCAACTATGAGCGCACACCCATCGAGTTCGAGCTGACGCCCTACGAGATCCTCATGGGAGACATTAGAGCCAAGTGAGTATGGAGTCGGTGGTGAATCCTTTAATTAAAAGCCAATGGAGTTGCCAAGATGGCTGAAATATAGCTATTAATTTCATTATTTTTTAGTAAAGTTATTTATAAATAGTTTTACCTTTTATTACCATAATATCCGCAAATTATTAAATCATATATCTCCCCACAGAAAGTATCAGTTGCGCAAAGTGATGGTGAACGGCGATATTCCGCCGCGCGTCAAGAAGGATGCCCATGCCATGATCCTGGAGTTCATCAGGTCACGGCCGCCCCTGAAGAAGGTGTGTAGAGCTCCTAGTCCCACTGGCACAACAAATTCCAAGTTTAACTTCATTCTCAATATCAAAGTCAATTTGAAGTGCAATCCCAAATCAAAATCCCCATTTGCCGCTTGCAGAGTGTGAAATTTTAACGTTATGACTTTCTGTCGCCGATTCCATTCGATTTGCCTTGATTTTAACATTTCTTGCTTTCAAATAAAAATTGTTAGTTGTTCAACGAACACTAGTTAACCCAAAATCTTTTTGTTTTCCGTATCCGTATCGTTTGTATCTGGAAAGGCTTCCGAGCGCCAGTTGGGACCGCCGCGGATGTTGACGCCCTCGCCCCGGGAACAGCTGATGGATGCCATCCGGAAGGGCAAGGAGCTCAAGCAGATCACTCCACCGGAAGCACCTACACTGAGACAGAGATGTAAGTCCACAGAACACTTCAATTTTATTAATATCAATAAACATATTCAAGAAAAAGGAATACAACAAGTAAATACTATCTTTTTCGGTCACTAAATACCCGGTCATTAGTTTTAAGCAAAAAATGGAGGTAATGCAGACCATAATTATTATGAAAAGTAGAAAACTATGCTTTCAGTGCTCATTATAACCCTCGTCTATACCTTTCCCTTTAAACTCTCTTACCATCCAAAACCAAGCCCATTGTCAAGCCTTAGACTTATGGCCTTTGGACACAGTGACTGCCAAAAATAGATGCCGCTTTTAATCTTTTGCGGGTATCCATCGCTTTGGGTCCTGGTCTTGGGTCTCGGTCTCGGTCTCGGTGTGTCGTCGTCGTCATCGATTCAAAATTTTAAACGCCAACCGACCATAAATTGTTGTCACCCGAGCGAGTGTGCTTATATAGACAGCCGATGTCTCCTGCCGCCAGGCCGGAGAAAGAGGAAGAAAAAGAGAGAATGCTGAGGAAAACTCGTTGCCCGCAAGACTTTTCACTGCACTTGTCGCCGGGGGAGCCCCATTGTGTTTGTTTGTTTGTTTCTTTCTTTCTTTCTTGCTTTCTGTGCTGGCGTGCTTGTGTGCTTGTGTGTTTGTGTGTGTTTGCCGGGTGCAGCGCGCATGCCAACATAGATCAAAAACGGCAAAACATTTTCCAATCCCCACACGGAAAAAAAATTCACAAAGTGTTTAAAATTGGTTTGTGTTTCCCTGAATCTGTTTAAATTATAGTACTACTTAATGAAATGATTAAACAATATAAAAAAGCCTTGCGAATTGAGATAAGGACTGTGTTGGCTAAGTTAAGGTTATTTTTAACTCTGACTTTTCCTAAAAAAATAGAGTTAAAAAATAATACATTAACGTCCCAAAAATACGTATATTTTGAGGTCTTCGTGAGAGCATTGTTTCGCCAATAATTAAGTGTTCGCCAAATGCCGTACATATTTCGATTCGCCATTAAAATCTTAATTATTTAAACGTAAATTATTGGAAAAAATTAGAAAAAAAATTTTACCCAATTTTTCAAAATTTTATAAGGGGTTACATCATTAAAATTTGCAAAAATTTACAAAAAATTAATTGTTTTATATTTCAAAACTGATTATGCAGATTATTTAAGCAAATAAAAACCAATATAGAAAAGCTTTCCGAAGAGAGATAAGGGCTGTTTTAGCTTAGTTATGGTCATTTTTAACTCAGACTTCCGTATCATATTTGATGTAATTTGAAGAAATTCATAATAATTAAGACTGGGTTCGATCTTGAAATATCTCCCCTATTTTTTTCTGTGCAATCACCATCCCGAATCGCCAATCCTCAATCGCAGTCCCCCCAATCCCTGCCCCACCGCAAACGCTGCCAGAGGAAGCGTGCAAAATTGTGACACACAAAGATAGCGACAACGCGACGACAACAAAAACAACAACAACAACAACGGCAACAGCAACAGCAACATCCATGATACCAACAACAATTTAAGCCAAGAAAGCCAAAGCACGACAACCTCACCTCAGACTATGTTTGCTATTGTTGGATGTTGGATCTCTTTTTTTTTTCGGGCCTCTGTCTCCGGTTGGGAATCTGGTTTTCCTCAGACTTTGGCTTTATTTTTAATTTTGCAACTACTGGCCGAGTACAAGGTTTTATCTAGCCTTGGATAGACTTATTTTATTATGTTTTGGCTAATTATTTTGGTTTACTAATGGGAAATTTCAGTAAAATATTTGAATAGAGCAAAAACAAATGTTGGTTGATTGTTAAAAGAAATATATGTTTATATATAAATATAAATTTATATTATATATTTCTTGTCTCCTTTTGGTCTTCTTTTTAATGTATATATAATATATAATTATATATCTCTTTTCTCCTTTTTCCCCTTCTTTTTAATATATATAATATAAAATTATATATTTATTTTCTTCATACATAACTTAGACTTCGTTAAAACAATAATTTATTAAAATAGTATAAAATGAAACAAAATATATAACTTTTTAATGTCTTAAAATTCAATAATCCTTGAAGTAGAGATATTAATTGATATATTTATTGACTGATCAGAGAACTTTTGAAAGAAAATACTTACTCTTTATATATATTTTATCTGAGCGAAAAAAAAAAATAAATTTATAGAAACAAATATATTTTGTGATAGGTATATATATTTTTTATTTATACTTATACTTCATACAGATTTTATAGTTACAAATTTGGTTTCTTTATAACCTTTTTTATAGGCTCTATTATTATTAGATGGATATAATTCAATTTTTTACTTTATTTTACATTTACTTAATACATTTGACTTGAAAAATTAATGTAGCCTAACTCACAGGCGAAGTCTCAAGCTTTTCTGTTGGAGTCAAGAAAAACGTAGCATACTTAGAAGGACCTCTTTGGTTTTCTTTCATTTTAATTTATATAAAATGTATATTTTTATTATTTAATTAACTTGAACCTTGGGTGGCTCCAATTTTGAAAAGTAGACCCTGTAAGCTGACCCCTAAAGTGACCTCGACTTTATTCTGTCTTCTTTCCTCGTGAAACTTTAATAGCGTTGTCCTCGCTAGGGAACCTACCTCGCTTACTCATCCGCATGTGTGGTTATTATACGTCCTTGTCACTGTACCGTTGTACCGTTGTACCGTCGACGTCATCACCTCAGGAGTGACGTATAAATCACCCACGCAACAACAACAACTGTTTATAGAGTAACATGTCAAAACAAAACATTCAAGCTCCCGCTCTCTCTCTCTCTCTCAGAGCAACAAAGAGCGACAACAAGCGCAGGCGCGAAACGGGTGACGAGTTGACAGCTGCCACATTTCTCGGCTCTCAGTTCCGAATCGAGCTTCACTCGAGACGCCTCGCTTTTCGCAGCCATTTACCATTCTTGGCCAAGTGAAATTAAAAACGAAAGCGGGCCTTAAACAAATAGAATAAACAGAGAAAAAAACAAGTAGAAATCGAGTTAAAATCAAGTGTCGGAGAAACCCCGTTATAACGATGCCAGAGTCGGGCAGTCGGGCCGCCGTTATCATCACCAACCCCCTGTGAATAGAGAGAGACGAGGGTGGCTTCCCTTTTCCGCTTTTCCGCTGCCTTCCGTGTTCCTTTCTCCGGACTTCAGCCGCCGGATCGATAGCCCCAAATGCAACTGTGAGCTCAAAAAGTGAGGAGAAAAGTGCGGAGTGGTAATGGATGCCCGGCCAGCGAAGCGCTCCACGGCGGCCTCTGTCTTCCGGTCGCATCATGTCCTCCGGGAGGCCGATCTGGTGGACATTGGCAGCGACGCCTCCCTCTACTGCGGCTCCGATGGCGAGTCGGCGGCCAGCTCCACTCCCAAACCGAATCGCAATCCTAGTCAGGATGCGGAGGCGGAGGAGCCACAGCCACAGCCAACGCCTCGGCCGGCGCCCAGAGCAACAGCCAATAATCCGCCAACTCCCAAGCCTCGCCAGGCCATCAAGTCATCAAAAGGTAGTCAACCCAAAAAGCCGTAACACATATAAAAGGAAAAACAATAAATCGCTTTTCTCATTGTTGAATGTGCGCTCGCTCCACTTTGACCTGGTTTCGATTTCAGGCGGCCCCAAAGTGGGAGGCCCTGCCATTTCGGTCGGGTTTACCCACAGGCACTGCTCAAGGAGCCTCTCGGTGAGGCAACTGCAGTGGCTGCGGTAATTGCCGTCAAGATATGACTTCGACTCTAAGGCGAAGTCATTAGAGCCACGTTGAAACAAAGCCCAGGAAAATTCGAGCCAGTTGTGAAGAAGATTGATTACTCTGCCTCACACAATTAACCATATGGCACAACATTAACAACATTTTGACAATGATTGTCACTTGTTTGTGGCTTAAAACTCGGGTTATTTGTTAAGTTTAGTCAGTTTTCATTTGAAGTCACAGCAATTTAGGAGAATTACTAGCAGAAAGCTTTTAAACAAAGTGTGTCTTTAATGCATTCATTCATTCAATAGTAGGCTTTTTTATTTATTTTGATTTAACCGCATTACACATTTAAAAGATGACACGGCAAGGATTTTTAAGGTAATAAATCGTCTTAAAATTATTTCCATATGGAGGTCAACCTTGAAGACGTCTTAGGCTCTGTTGACTTTAAATAGTGTATTTATTTATTGTTTACAGCAAGACAGACAGCTAAAATATATGAATATACACTACAGGAATTACTGAAGAATAAGTTATCTCTAATAAAGGTTATTACTCATTTTTTCATATGAAAAATATTGTAAGAAAACTTATATTGCCTTAAAAAATAATAATAACTTCAAATCTGTTGGCTAAAATTACAAAAATAATATTAAATACTTATCCTACTACCTTACTACCCTCTTTAAATCGTGCAAAACTATATTAAAAGTTTTGCAAATATAAATTGCTATCTAATTTGATATTTCTGACCACCCAAGACTAAGTAAATCGATAAAAAGCTTTCGTGCTTCGCCCGGGGCATAAAGATTATAGTTAGAGTTAGTTACCAGATATTGTATAGCCCACGGGGGTCATCCGCCAGACGGATCACGTAGCAGTTATTATGGAGCAGAGCTTCGACTTGCATAGAAGCGTAGCGAACTCTGGCGCAGATACGAGTTTCCCAGGCACATTTCCATTGCACAAGCGGCGAACTCGGTTTCCTAAGTAGAACCATTAAGTGCGTTGGGTTTAACGGACTTTGTGGAGTAGGCCCTGGACAAAAAACAAAAAAAAAAAACAATGAAACTTTCAGGGGAAGCGAGAACCACGACGACATGTCACCTGTAATTACGCAATGACGCCACAGAAATAGGCTGGAAAAGCCGGTTTTATGTGTGAGCTGGGAGGGATGCCAGAGATGGATGGGATACCTGCTCCATTACCCAATGATATTCATTAGATAATCTAATCAAGCGCTCTTTCCCACCGCTCTTACTTATTGTCTTCCCCGATCCATTTCTCTTGCAGTGCTTCCAGGTGCAAACTCCACGCTGTCACGATCCCGACAGCGGCTCATCAAAGTGGATTTCTCCAAGTTTCAGGTGAGTTTGATGGCTCCTACTAATCGTCTAGGAATATGTACTTATTTTTACCTGAATGCCGCCTTACAGGACGACGAGCTCTTCTTCGATGAGTCCAGTATCAGCAGCTCCCACTCCACAGCGGCCACCCACCATTATCATCAGCATCACCAGCATCCTCACCTGACCGAGCTGCACCGCTGCTCGCAGCCCAAGATGCCGCCATATCCGATCGGTGGCTACATGGTGGCCAGCCAGGCGCGACAAGATTGTCGGGAGACGGCGTCGCTGATGCGGCCCCGACGCACAAGTGAGTATCCGATTCTAACCGGCGATTGGGCAATCTCTGTGCATTCTATAACTATCTATAACCCGCACTTGGGGCAACTGGGGCAGCACACGCTACGACAACAAAGCACAAAGTACAAAGGCGGTTTCGGATCGATTGTAATTCGATAAGATTTCTGTGAGATGAGATATATATGCAACTATTATTGCCAAGAACTCTGGCTGGAAGTACGCTTCGGTTTCGGTTGAGTCTCCCCAATGAGCTTCAGTTATTCCTAGCCTTTATTGGAACTATTTAAGAAATAAACAAAATATTATATAAATTATCAAAAAAAGGAAAGTAGACTTTAAGATGTAAGCTTTTGGAACTAGAGAACACCACTTAGCAATCTACTTATTCAGACAATACACTATATTTTAAATTACCAAAATGTGGCACTAAAAAACACACTACATTTTAATATAAATATTTAAATTAAAAGCTTATATTCTCCGCCGTGGGATAATAAACAATCTGTCCGCTAATTAATTAAACTCTTTTATCAAATATACTTTGCTATTATTTGTCGCTTTAAAGCCGAAAAAGCCAGTTTACTTTGTGCTTTAGTTTAAATAGCATAAGGCCAAGCCATTGCAATAGCCTTGCACTAATATATATATTTTTTTTGGGTTTAAATTGCAGACAGAAAGTTGAAAAAGCTATAAGATATATATAGCTAAAAATGCAATTAAGAAAACTGTCTTATAGTTATTTCAACTGACTGTCTGCGGTATGGTTTAAGTTTTTATGATTTTAATTTGATTTATCTTTATTTCTTACTTTTCCTTTCCTTCCCACAACAATAAATAAAACCAAAAACAAAACACAAACATAATTTCGCAAAAAGGTATTTGATCGTTATTTCTGTGAACACAATGCTAACTTATATCGATTAACTTAACTTTTATGATTTTGTAAACGCAACCAAAATCGAGTGTATTATACTTAGTACCCAAAAACAAAACAAAGTCGCACTAAGAACAAAGAAGCCAGTGAAAGCAAACTAAGCATTAACAAAACGAAAGGTTGGTGTGGGCAGAAAAATTGGCTATGACCAATTAACAATTAACAAACAAATTGGCGATCGGTTGAGGAGCCACTCACGCACACACAACGGCACACAAATATACAACAAATAATCTCGAAATATTTTGTAAAAACGAAAACCTAAACGAAAACATAGAAATAAAACAAAAGTCTTCTGCAATTCGCCTCTTAGTATTATTTTATATTACGCACCCGAGTAGCTTTCTCTTCCTTCTTTTGTTTGCCAACGCATTTTTGCCTAAGAACGTAATAACGTATTTTCAACTTTTGACTTCAAAATGCCAACAAATTACGCTTAAAAAAAATTAAAATAAATACGAACCAAAAACGAACAAAATTCAATGCTGCCCCCGAAAAATAATGAATCCGATAACCAGTGGAGCCAGCGAGGCAGGCGCCTCCGGAAGAGCCATCCTTCACGGAGGACGAGTACCACAGGTTCTACGACACGGCCCTGGAATGTAAATATTTGCCAAGAGAAATTAATGCATTGCCATCTTGCACGATATGTCCTCCCATATACATATTGGATCTCGAACTCGCATCTCGAAGTCAGTTCAGTTTAGTCATGAAACAGCACCCAACCATTCACTCAATGCCACAGCCTGCTTTAAAATAAACATTTGACCCTGCCAGTCGACACATTTAACATTTAGCATTTAGCATATAGCATATAGCATTTACCACCTACCACCACGCCTCCTTGTCCTTCCTTGCACATGGAAATAGCTCATCCGCTGCGTGCTCACCCTGACTTATGGCTCTGTCCTCCTCTGCTCCCTCTCTTCGACAGCTTACGACCTGGCCACTCAGTGCGAGTCCAGGCGCGCCTCCCTGCGCCGCCACACCATCGTGGGCTGTCAGAGCAATCTGGACGAGACGCACTCCATGCCGCCCACGCGGCCAGAATCGCGTCAATCCGATGACGTCAACAAAGAGGTAAGTCCTGCCAATGTAATTATCAAGTCCCAATCATACCAATCTGATTGAACATTACACACGCACCTGCTGAAGCATAATGTTGTAATATTAAAACTCTGATAAGTGAAATTTTTAATTTAAATATTGTTTCTTTGCAGACGCCCAAGAAGAGTCCTGTGGAGCGTACGAATCCCACAGACGAGGCGGCCAGTTCAACATCCTCGCTTGGCCCATGGAACAAGTCCTTTATGGACAAACAGACCTGGATGGAACGGGGGGACGATCGCCTGTCCGTAACCCTGGCGGAGATCGTTCACATCCGTTCCGTCATGACCAAGGCGGAGCTGGAGGGCCTGCCGATGGACGTGCGCGTCAAGGAGGATGTTGAAAAGCGTCGCGTCTGCTTCCTGTGCCTGCGCACCCGCTTCTCCTTCTTCGGACCCTGGGGCATCCAGTGCAAGCTGTGCCAGCGCACAGTCTGCGCCAAGTGCTACACCAAGGTGGGTCTCCATTCATCGTTGAATTTTTCAGTTGACTTTTTATTAATGTATTAATGTGATTATTAGATGCGTATTCCCTCGGAGCACTTCAGAAACGTGCCTCTTGTGTTGATCTCACCATCGCTGCTGTCCAGTCCGGCCAGCTCGAGCACACCCTCCCCATCCCATCACGCCCAGCAGGCGCACTCGTCCTCGACGGGGAACATTATGGATGACCAGTTTCCCAAGTCGCTGATCGAGCGTCTCCTGCGCTCCGAGTCAGATCGAAAGGTGAGTCTCAGGTTTGGATTTAAGGGATGAAAACCATTTTAAACAAATATTTTGATTCCATTTGCAGACTCGCAGCACTGTGGGCAGTGCCCCATCTTCACCCAAGCACCAAAGATCAAACATGAGCACGCCGGGTATAAGCGTGGGCCCCGGCGCATCTTCCTCATCAGCAGCCGCCGCCACTGGACAGGCTGTGGAGGCGCTGCATGACCAGGCGGCCATGTCGGCCTCCTACTCATCGGCCATGCGACCCTCCGGAGTACATCAGCATCAGAGGCAGCACTACAACAATGCCATGTCCCGGAGCATGGAGGGACCACGAAGTCTGCCCGTGCACAGCCCAGCATATCGACCGCTCTCCAACAACAGCACGCTGGAGAGGAAGTATGTTTCGGAATCGGAAATATCGAAAATAATTATTAATTCATTTTTCCCTTCTTTATTTTTAGATCCCGTTTCTCGAGGGGCTTCAACCTGTTCTCCTCGGGTAGCCACTTGGCCCAGACGCAGGAGCAGAAGGAGAACCTGCGGGGCGAGCAGGTGACCGTGTGCAACGACTGCCAGGGTTTGGTTAATGAGATAACCAGCTCTGTGAAGCAGAAGCGCAGCTCTGCCCGGAACCGCACCATTCAGAATCTCACCCTGGATCTGACGCCCGTCTGGAAGTAGGCGGGAATCGGGTCTCATAGGATCAACATTGCAGTGCGTTTCGAGACCGTAAGAGAGTCTCAAAGGAGTTCTAACGACTGACTACAATACTTACAATTGACTTGATGACCTGCTAATTACCTACAACGGACCCTATATCTGATTTCTGACCGTTTCTGACCAAAACTGTGTGAATTTGCGACTGTTTTTATGGCCTCTGAAACGCACTTGAATCATTTGCTATATAGTATGGATTAGATGGACTGTTTGTACACATTAAAAGGATAATAGAGCCTCAATGGAGAGACTCGTTTGTAAATCGTGTTAGTCTAGTGAATAAGCAAAGGATAATAACGAAATTCCTGGAAGCTGAAGCTTTGTACATTTTCTGCCGGCTACAGAGAGATCCGCTTGAGCGCACCCCCACCACATACCACATATACTATATATATAAAGGAGATAACTATACACACATCGCTATTATATATTATCGCAATACAATGCCGTTGTTTATAACTGTTTAATTTATGCATAAATGTTGATTAAGTATACTCATCATAACTAACTTCGTATAGCAAGTGCACATACATGTATTTATACCATCTGAGTTTATATTCCGGCTTGTGCTCTCGATTTAGCATGGCCCCAGCTTATCATAAAGAACACTCAACAATTTGAAGATAATTCCCAGTTCAGAGAAAGAGAATTCGGTTATAATAGGAAAATGATGTTGTGCTTGCGCAGATCCTTTGTTTACTTGTGAAGTTTTCGTTTTCGTTTTGTTCCCTCATTAACTACAATGTCAATGAATATCGCAAGAACACACACTACTTAGTTAATAGCCTAATTTAATTTTAGTCGGCGTTGCAATGCAACCAACACTATTTAGTTAATTCGTATATAGTTTTAAATCTCCCCTAAGTGCGTCTAATTTGTAAGTGACCTCTTCATAATTGTACAAGCTGATGATGCAAGCAAACACTTAACAAACAAACCATTTAATTATTATAAATACGTACTCGTATCCTGCTTACACTTATTATAGTTTTTGTAAAGAACTTTTGAACGTTTTTGCTTATTTTCTCTGTAATTGTAAATGCATTTAAATACTTGTAATTACTCTGAGTTTATATATTAAAGTTTTATGCTTTTAAGATACATTTACTTTGAGATCATTTAACAAACACCCACAAACACACAAAAACCAGAACGAAAATACACAAAAAATCAGCAATAATAAACAAAAATACAAACCAATGACGAAAGTAATTATTTATTTGCGAAACTGCTTTCCACAAGCATTAAGAAGTCAATTTTGGTGGGTTTTACAAACTGATCTTTATTATTTGTAGCTTTCTGGTTAAGGAAACTGAATTCGTAGTCTTCTATATAAAATAAATTAAGAGTTCATCTCGTTATCTATGTAATAGACTATACATATTTTTTGGAGATTTTTCTGGATCTCTCCTACGACTACTTTCGCAAACTACAAGAAAGCATATGTTGTAATATAAGTAGTATGTTCTTAAAGCTAAGATAACTAGATCTACCGAGTAACAGTTTTGCATGGTCTACTGCATAAGGAAGGGGACTCGGGTGAAGGGGGATGGATGGCGGCAGCTAAAAGATGAGGTTAATCCGCACGCGCCTTCTTGTTGCGATGCTTGTGGTCATGGCCGCCGCCGTGGCGCTTGCGATTGAAGCGTTTGCCCTTGTTGCGGGTGAAGTCGCGGCGCTTCTTCATAAACTCAATGGCCTTGTCCAGAAACTCCTTCTCCTCCTCTTCGGTGGCCTTGCGGAGCGTCAGGGAGACATCATCGCTGAACTTAAGCTATACAACATAAGAGAAATGTGTTAAAATGTTTACAGAGGCTACTACTGAAATGCTAAACTCACCTTGCCCTCCTCCACCTTCGCTATGTACTTCTCAGCCGTATCCTCTTCGGTTAGGCGCACGGAGCCCTTGGTTTCGCCCTTGCTGAACTCAATGTAGGCGATCTCGAAATCCTTGACCTTCTCGAAGGCCTCGCGAATCTCCTCGCGGGTCGAAGTTTCCGGAGCCCCCTCGAAGACCACAATGGCGTTCTTGGGCAACTCGAAGGCCGGCTCGGGCTTGGTCTCCTTCTTGTTCTTGCGCTTTTCGTTCTTCTGGGCGTACTCCTCCTGCTTCTCCTTCAGGTAGTCCACCTGCCACTTGCGCAGCAGCTCGCGCTCCTTATAAGTGATCTTCTCCTGGTCAAGGAAGCTCTTAGCTTGTTCCTTCGTCTCGAAGGTCAGGAAGATGCTGCCCTTGAATTTGTACGACTTGGTCGGTTTGTCAAAGTGCTTGCGCATGGTCAAGTTTACCACCTTCTCGTAGGCGCTCGCAAAGTCGAGCAGCGCGGTCATCTCGGAGTCGAGCGGGAAGCCCTTGGCGTAGGCGGTACGCTCTTGGATCTCCTTGCGCCGCTCCTCGTTGTGCTCGGGAATCGGACGCTCCGGGTGGCGGCGCAAGCTCTGCTTGTCCTCGCTAATCTGGATCAGGCCCTCCTCCGACTTGTTCAACGCAGCCAGGATCTCCTCAGAGTCCGTGGATAGCGAGGCCAGGCGCTTGAAGGTTATCAGCACTGTCAGCGGCACCCAGCCCTCCTCGCTCTTGCCGATCTGCTCGCGCAGGAACTTGTCCCGGTTGAGGTTGGCGTCGCCAAAGTAGTACTCAACCTGCCGGATAATGGCGCGCTCCTGCTTCGAGAAGTCGCCGCCTTCCTCGGCCGCCGGAGCCGGCTCCTCTTTGGCGGCTCCGTTCTTGGCCTCTGGCTCCTCCGCCGGCACCTCGGCCTTCTTCACCTCTTCCTGGACCTCAGCACTCGTGGTTACAGCAACGTCAGCCATTGTAGCAATTGGTATTTCGCGAAGAAATGAAATGTAAACGTGCAGTGACAAACACGTGTGCGGCGGCAGGAACGAGATTTAGGTGTTAGCCAACACTGACGCAAAACGCTTTGCTGGTGTTGCGCATAGGGAAGGCAAATACATCGATATATCGGTGTGAACATCAACATAAGTAAAATATGTATTTCAACTATATTCACCACATTCACTTGATCACTGATCAGTACAGTAACAGTAAGCAGTGATCAAGTTCGTTCATGAGAGCGTTCATGACACATTACGCCGTTGTAGAAATATCGGGCTTAAGCTTTTCGCTATCGTCGTGCTTCGCGTCAAAATGCAGCAAGTGAGGAATTACAAAAATGTGCTGGCATGATATAATATGCATTATGGAAGAATTTGAAAATGGAGATCACTGATCATGTTGATCAATTGCGTTTAGCAAACTATCCTAAGAAATAGTTCCAAAAAGCTGTTGGTAAAGTAATAGAAATCGAAATCAAATTATTACAAAGGTTTGCGGAAAATCTTTAGAAGCCCTAAAGATTTTTTGAAATAAATGATTTTTTGCGAGAAAACTCCAGGAATCCTCAAAGGTTAGTTCTTGTTTGTGCATACTTTATTTTAATTATATTATTAAAATAATTTTTTGTACAAATTTTTTCTACTGTATTTTAGCGAAACAAGTAGAAAAGGAATAAGTTGAAAATCGATAACATATTAATTGGCCTTCAAGAATTTGCAACCATTATCCCCAGATAATTAGGCATTGATAGCTGCGCTTATTTCCAATTTGTTATATTTAGTGCGCAGATAGTGAAGAATAACTAAGAATATAGCGATAAAGAGTTTTCCCGCCAGACAAAGTCCAAGTGTGACCAGCTGACCGCGGAACAAAAACTAATGAGGCGGCTTGGTATCGCAGGTGTAAGCAGCGACGGGCACACCTCAGTCACTTTTCTATTTTGGTCGTCCGCTGTTTTATTTATGTTTGCCATGGGAAAATTGTGTTGTTAATAGTACTTAAATAGGTACAAAATACACCTAAAGGGCGTTCCGGGCGGTATTACATGCACAACACACGAGTGCAGCCAAAGTAAGCGAGTATTGCGAGAGTTTTCTGATTGCAGTTGCATCGACCATAAATAGAAAATCGGGCAGTTTCTACCTGCAATATACATGTGTATATAGTGAAAAGCGTGCTTCCCTGGGTATATAACTAATTGTGTATATAATTATAAGGGTGCTCGGGCCGGGGGATAAGTGACAAAAGCGACGAGCGGCGGGGAAAAGAGCGGAGGCGGCAGACATCGCACTATTACTCACTCTTCTATTTCCTGCTTGACGAACGACCACCACGAAAACAACAACAAACGGAGCAACAAATGTTTGTTAAAACGAAACGCAGCTGAAGGTGAGTTTAAAGCGAAAAACCGCGATGCGGCGGCTCCAGACAGCTTGGCTGGAAAATGACTCAGGCTTTCCCCACAACTATCCGTCTAGTCAAAAGGTTCAGTGGCATCGGAAGAAAGCACCCCTTCCTCAGCTCCCTCAGCAACTTTTCGCCTGCTGCCGCCCTTCCTATGGATGCGTCACCCAACTAGAGTGAAACTTTAAGTTACAGTGCAACTTCTCTAAGAGGAACCCCCTTCTATGGATGACTAGTGCTAGTTTGAGAGCTTACCAAGACAGACATTCTTTTTAAATATTGTACTTAAATACATTATTCCTAAGACAGACTCCTAGAGAGTTCAGGGTCCTTTGTATGTTAAAATCTCTTCACTTTAAGCAATATATAAATTGTAGCTGCTGGATAGGTTGCCAAACTAAGCTAATAAATAATTTAATCCCATTTTATTACCAAACTGTAGCCTCGAGAATGTTTTCTGTGACTATAGCCGCAGCTCTTCTGCATTTCAACACATTTCTTTGGCAACTTCCGCCTCCTCATGCAATTGTAATATGTTGCCGGGTCTTTTTAGAGGGAACTCCCTGCATAATCCATTGGGTCAATAGCGGTGGCCCCTGCATCACATTCATTCCAGACCCAGACCAGGCAAGTGTTTGTTTGCAGTCGTCTGCTCCTCCGCCTCCAGTGCCATTCTGTTCGGGAAAATAAACTGCACTGGCGGGCGATGAAGGAGATGCGAGCATTCAGCACGTTTCGGGCCCTGTTTGCCCCCAGTTCCTCATCCCCTCGTGGATCCCAAACCAAAAAGCATCATTACCCGAACAAATTTTGAACTGCTGCCAACAGAAAAATTCTATGAAAGGCGAAAGCAGAGCTAATGCAAGTCTTTCATCTCCATGCTCATTTCGAAGTCTACAACTCGAGCTTAGAAAAATAAAATGCAATGCAATACCCATGTTTACTTAACGAAAAATGTTTCTATTGATAAGGTTCCTTTTATTTATTTTTAAAAGACTCTGATTTCTTTGCTGAAAATGCCTTCAGATGACTCTACATGAGCCTTATTTAATTCAAATATTAATAAATGCTTGTTGTAAAGCAAAAACACTCTTTAAATAATAGAAATTCAGTTAAATCTATTCTATAAGATTTCAATTTAAGAGATTTTTGTTTTAAATTTTTTAAAAACTTGACAGAAAGTAGTAAGTAAAGTAGTAGTAAAGTAGTTCCTAGTAAAGCTGGAAAAGAATCGAAATTTTCAATGTTTTTTCTTATGCAGAAATCGATTTTAAATCGATGAACTTTGCTCTTTTTCCACCTCTAATTCTTAGGATACCCCAAAAGTCGTTTCCACCTTTTGCATCCGCCACTATTCTCATTCTGTCTTATTATTGTTATTTTTGCGCTTTAATGAAAGCGTTTCGGCAATATCTGTTTGTGTTTGTGTTTTCACAGAAAACAACAAATCGGCTGCCCGCCCGTCAAGTCATGCGCCGAAATTTTCATTTGAGGATGCTAAAGAACAGCATTTCTTCATATTTCCGCCGTTGACCTCGTTTCCGAGGCTGGCAATACGATACTCATCATGGAGAGGAGGGAACTTCAAAGGCGGAATAGACCAATATCCGAACTAATCAAATTATGAACTCCCACTAGCTCACCTCTTTTGTCTGGGCCCACACATCCTCCTCATGACTTCCTCCGCCTCCAAGAAGTGTCTATAAATACGACGGAGCAATCAAATTATATTGTGCTCATATATCTTCTGGGGGATATCTTATGGGTGGACTCACTGAGTATATGCATCTCGAGTGGTTGTGGCTGCCTGTAAATCTCAGTATTGACACATTGAAGGGGCAATCGAGTGGCCCAAGAGGAGGTTTCGGGCCAAGAAGGGAGCCGATCCGGCCGTGACAAGATCCCACCGGCTAGGGAACAGATTTAGTTTGGTTTGACTTTGTTTGGCTTTCTCTGACTTTGGCCCAGAACAAGATAAAGCCAAACACAAAAACACTGCGACTTTTGTTTACATTCTCAGTCGCCGTCGCCCCACCAAAAATAAACAGTCGGCCATTTGAGGTTTTCCCCGCCGCGACGCATCGTCGAGACGTTTCTCTTCGTCAAATTGCGCATTTCCGGAAGCCGTAGGACATTTCATTTGATTTCTGCCTTCGGTGACAGATCGTTAATATCCGAGAGATCTCCGAGATCGCATACTTAGAGAGCGTGGGCCCAATGTATCTCTGTATCTGCGAGGTTGCAGTCGGCGCCATGTGCAAGTTTAATGAATTAATTAAAATTTTGTGCTGCGGCAGCTTTTCGTTCTGAGAGCTACATGGGGTGTGTCGCCCGTGTGTGTGTGTATCTTTATATCTCTGTATCTGGGCATCTCTGCAGCTGTGACCTCTGCCGGCACAGTTCCGAGCAGTGCATCCATCCATCCACCTACGGAAATTTGATTGTTGCCGGCCATGGACTTAAAGCGGTCTCAGGGTTACGCAAAATCCCCATACAAATGGGTTTGTCTTTGAATTGCAATTGAATAGCAGTGTCAGCTTGGCAGATGGTTCATCATCGGGATTAATGCTAATTTATCTTAGGTTTTTATTAAGGTTTAATTTTGAGGAAGGCCTAGAAGATATGAAAAAGAATTTGTTTCTTAAGACTATTAATTTATAGACAGTTCATCTGCTACTGTAGATATAAACGATTTGCCTCTATCATCATATATCAGATTACCTTTGAATTACACATAGAATGCAGCTATTCATAAAGTAACCAAATATATACAAATTTTATACAATAAATCACTATAAAAAAGCTTTAGATATATTTGTTTTCCCGACAGTTTTATTCATATTGTTACTAATGTCATAATCGCATCAAAAACCACAATGCCAAATGATTGCTCAAATGGCAACATGTGTATCTCGAGATTCTAGATTATTTATTTACCTAATCTGTGACAGAAACCACATTCCATGGACATGTCGCTGAAAAAGACGAGAAGCGAAATGATTCAGACCTACATACATATATTGTACAAAGCGTATTTCGAGGAAACTGAACGGAACAGGTGAAATTTGTTCGTAAATAATTCACAAAGTGGTCTGACCAAGAACTACTTATATGCAGAGGTTACCAATTGATGACCGAATCCCCCAACATGGAGGATTTCGCATCCCGACAAGAATTCAACATATATGTGCCTTGGCACAAATATTTTTATGGGATTTTTGAAAACACAAAACAAAAGAATATCTAACGAAAGCTGCCGCATATTTCTCAATGAAATAACATTTAGATGCGATCCCCTGAAATCCCACATTTTGGAAGAGGCTGTCCGATTCCCCGGATCCATAATTTTTGTCACATCTCTGTTGATTTTTCGTGAAAATACGCGATGTATCCGCTCGAATACGGCGTACTTGTGTCGGAATAATATATATTTGTACGATTCTCTCACGATCCCGGACGGAGAGTCAGCGGTAGAGAGAGTGACACTTTCGGTTGCCGTGGAAATTCGGCTGCCATTTGTCGCCACAGTTTTTCTTTCTGTATTTCCCTGTATTTTCCGATCTGTTTCTGTATTTCGTATTCTGTCGTCTGGTCGACAGTTTCCCTGAAGCAATGAACGCGTGCGGTGCATCATCTGAGAGCAACAGAAGCGGCGGAAAACGGCAACATTTCGTACAACAATTTATTGTTGAAGAAGTATATATATCGGTCTCCTATATGCATATATATTATATTATATATACAATGTGTTCGTGTGGCTAAGTGGCGAAAAAGCGACAATCTACGGCATTTTCATGCGTGTGTGCACAACCCAAAACGTGACCTTGCCTCAGGGAAATATTGTCGGTCTGAATTCCTAGGAAAATCGTCTAATTAATCTAGACATCTCGGCGTGTCTCTCTCGGGGTAGTTCTAAAATAATGGAAGAGCCACTAAATGGTCCATCAAGATATAGCCAGGTTCCCGTTTTTGCCATATGGGACTCTAGTCGCCATGATTTATATTTTTAGTAACCCAGCAGACGGCAACAAAAAATTGTTTTGGGCCAAATAAAAACATGTTATTCATATTTTTGCGTTTACTCATTACGGCAATAGAGCAAAAATGTGATTAATCTATTTATATACAGCTGGATATGTGTTTTATAAAGTATATAGAAAGTTCAGGACTTTATACTTTGTTCCAGAATAATTGGTTACTGTTTTAACTTACAAATAGCTTGGTTGTTTAGTTAATTAATCACTTGCTAAACGAAAACATTTCCCTTAAAAGGTATGCATTATTTATCAGCTAAAGAAATTGACGATAACGAGCTTTGCAATTATAACTTTGAGTCAACTAAAGTTATCATTAAAATGGAATCTATATTATGTATTTTATTCGTTTTCCCCATTTTTACTATAACTGGATGGATCTACGCATTTTTGTTATTTGTTATATATAGTTTAGCTTGTTTAGAAATACGGCTACTTTCATTCTTTGGATTTTTTTTTTGTATTTGTGACTATTTACAACAATATATCATTTTGGTGGGCCATGGAACATATAGAATATATTGTGTGTTTTGTATTTTTATTTACACAAAGTCGCCGTGTTTTTAGGAAATATTCTGAAAACATTCTTGCATTATTATTGTGTATTTTGGCATTAAGCCTGCCACCCGCTTCTGATATTTCGGAATAGATTTTTAGATAGACACAGATACCAATGCTTGCGTTGCACTAGAATTCCCAACTTTATAGTGGCGCAACTAGAGCTGCCAAAATACCGATAAATATGACCGATAATACATCGAAATTGTCGATGATTTATGCAGCTTCAGTCGCAACCTGGCTAAATGTTAAAGTCGGTCAGCAAACGGATACTCTACAGTACATTGGCTATGCCAGAAACAGCTCTACATTAAAGTCTGCAGTGTTCGTATTTTGATTTATTTTTTAAACCTCGAATCCGCACGAGGCTTTTCCTTCTTTTTGGCAAAACTTATTTTTATAGATGACAGATTTCATGGATGGAATGCACTTGCTCTGCCTTGGCTGGCCTAAAAGATCACAGTGACCGCACCCGTCAGTTTCCGCCAGCGAAAGTGTTGTCATACATTTAAGATTTTATGATCACTCATCGAATTCCACTGCTCTTGGCCCGCTCAATTATTACGATGGCGAATCTTGTGTTGATCTTTAAAGTATTGTTCGAACATACCCATAAAAAACTGGCTCGTAAATAATTTCGTACACGACTTGGCCGTTGTTTATGATTTATTTGTTGCCTGTCCACTTCTTAGATTGTTTCTTTTTTACTGCCCTAGGCGAAATATGTTTTTATTTCGCAATGCCTGAGTGATCTTTGTGTTTGTTGATTTTCCACCCAATTTTCCTAATGGCTTGTGCGCCGCTTGTTTGACCTTGGCCATAGTCGTGTGCGCCGAGTCTTCCAGACACTTGTAGCCGGTTAGAGAAGAAAATCCAGAAGAGGGCAGGGGAGCTGCCGGAAAAGTGTCAAGAAACTTGCGCACGCGTTTCTCGACAAACCCCGCCAGATGTTTTCTAAATGTTTTTCTTTATTTTTCTTGGGGCCATTATAATGCTTGGCTAATAGAGAACGGAATTCCGAGCGCTCATCATTGCAATAGTGCGTAGGTGCGGCATTATATATAGAGGGATATGGATATGTACACATATGCTGCTCAATGGGGAACCATTCCATTGAACAAATTGCCTGGCTGCTGATATTTCAAGTTCAACATCCATCGCATTGCCTCGTTTCAGTTGAAGAAATCTAGAGCGGACCCGCAGCAGCCTTGAAGAGCCGACAATGGAGCAGCCACTGGTGGTGCAGGCGGAGTACTCCTTCATGGGCAGCAACAACGACGAGCTGTGCTTCCAGAAGGGCGACATTATCACGGTCACTCAGCGGGAGGATGGCGGCTGGTGGGAGGGTACGCTGAACGACAAGACTGGCTGGTTCCCCAGCAACTATGTCAACGAGTGCAAGGTGCAGCTGCCGCTGGCGGAGACAATCCGGCCGCCGGAGGAGATCCAGGAGTACCGCTCGGTGGTGCTCAAGGATCTGCTGGACTCGGAGCGAGCCCATGTGGCCGAGCTGCAGGGTCTGCTAGAGAATTTCCTGGAGCCCATGCAGCAGACCCAGATGTAAGTTCTGTCTGTCTCCTTATTAGAATTTCCTTTTTAAAAATGACTCCTTCACAGACTCAGCCAGGATGAGTACGCCCAGCTGATGTGCAACTTTGTGGAGATTGTGCGTACGCACGAGGATCTGCTCATCCAGATCGAGGAATGTAACGATCGAGTGGGAAAGCTATTCCTTACCAGTGCCCCGCTGATGAAGAAGGTCCACCAGGCCTACTGTGCTGCCCATCCCAAGGCGATTGTCATATTGGATAAATATAAGTGAGTTCATATAAGAATCTGCTAGAATTTATGTGGATTATAAATTTAGAGATTCGAGAAATACCGTCGAGCCCCAAAATCTTGATTTATGTTTGCTTAGATTCAGAAAATTCCTTCAAAAGAATGTTTTAATATTTTCGGCGATGGTTTTATTGATAAATTCAGTTTATTCTTATTTATAGATCAGTTCTACATTCCATTTTTGTTAAATATAGAGCATATGTTTGTTTCTTCATTGATTCCAGCTACTTTAAGTTGGAAGCCTATTGTAGAATCGAAATATATGAAACGTTAACATGTGATTTTAATCATTATATTCTGTTTTCTGCCAGGGATGAGCTGGAAAAGTACATGGAGCGGCAGGGTGCTGCAACGCCCGGATTACTAGTGCTCACCACGGGACTCTCGAAGCCCTTTCGCCGCCTGGACAAGTACTCGGCCATGCTGCAGGAGCTGGAAAGGCACATGGAGAGCAGCCATCCGGATCGCGGCGATACCCAGCGGAGCGTGGCCGTTTACAAGGACATTGCAGCCACCTGTTCTGCCACCCGTCGACAGAAGGAGCTGGAGCTGCAGGTGCTGACGGGACCAGTGCGAGGATGGCAGGGCCAGGAGCTGAGCACGCTCGGCGACATCATCCACATGGGCAGTGTGGCTGTGGGGGCTGATCATCGCGACCGCTACTTTGTGCTCTTCCCCCAAACGTTGCTCTTCCTGAGTGTGAGTCAACGGATGAGTGCTTTTATTTACGAGGTGGGTGAAACATTGTCCATTATTATTATACTAACTAACCAACTAATCTCTCGTATCTGTAGGGTAAACTGCCTCTGACTGGGATCATTGTGAATCGGCTGGAGGACACGGATGCCATCAAGAACGCCTTTGAGATCAGCAGTCCGCTGATCGACCGCATCGTGGCTGTTTGCCAGGGTCCGAACGAGGCCAACAAGTGGGTGGAGCTGCTCAATGCCAACAATCCCAGCCTGCCGATGGGCATTAAGCGGCAGCTGAGCAACCTGAGCAACTCCTCGCTGGGACACCTAAATGCCGCTCATGTAAGTATTGCACTTTCATCGGATTTATCTCGATTACCCCTCGATCTCGCATCATTTTGAATATTTTCGCGTGAGCAGCTGAGCCAGCACTTGGATTCGCGTGGCTACTGCACGCGGTTCTCGCTGTGTGCCTACTACTCCAGTCCACAGGGTCAGAAGCGTTCCCGCTTGACCCTTCCGCCCAGCAATTATCCGCCCACAGCTCCGTATGCGAACCTCAGCGCTCACTTTGCGAGGCTGGTAAAGGCAGGGGGACTGAGGAGCGCCATTGTGAAGATGCTGCTCTATCCGCAGGCTCGTCAGAGCATCGATCTCAAGCGGATTGCACTGCGTAAGAAGCGCTGCCACAAGGCGGCCGCCAAGCTGAAGGATCTCAATGCCAATCAGGACTCGGGGCAGTCGGAGCTAAGCCGGCAGGATGCCATCGAGCTGCCCACGGACTCGGAGAGCTTCGAGGATGACTTTGAGGACGAGGTCTTGCATTCCTGCGACTCGGATCCGTTTGAGTACGTGCAGTTCTACCAGAACAAGCGAAACGATTCCATGTGCAACTCCGCGGGCACCTTTGTGGACCATGGCACCGGTGGCAGGAGGCACTGCTCTTCAATCAATCTCATTAAATTGGATTCCCTGGACGCAGATGAGGTCTTGGCTCAAAACGAGCTGAAGAAGGAGTCGCTTATCATTGGATCAAGGGCCCTCAGAGCCTTGGCTCGTAAGTCCACCAATCGGAATTCCAGTGTTCACACTTCCACGGCCACTTTGGAGCTGGGCCTGGGTGGCAGCATTACGAACTGCGTAGAGGAGGAGCCGGAGCCGGAGCCGGTTTTCAAGCCCCAGCAATCGGTCGTCTCCCTGCAGCAGCAGAGTTCCGATGCCAGTTCCATGTATGCAGCTCGGTTGGGCGGAGCATTCACCGCCTGCGAGAACCTGGCCAGCATGCCCGATGATCTCAGCCTGGAAGCGAGTGTCCAAGAGCCACCGACTCCGCTTCCTGCCTCTCCCACGGAAAGACACAGCATGCCCACCATCTTTGTGGGCAATCGCTTCAACGCAAGCGAAAATACAGAGGTCTATGTGCCAACGTGGCGGGATCGCCAGGACATGCAGATGCAGAGTGTGGATGCCGAAAAGGATAAGGAGTTGCACTCGAGCTCCATGGACCTGCCGGCGGCCTGCCGCACAGCTCCGGATAAGCTCCAGGCCGAGCTGCTCTACAACTTCGATGAAGTCGCAGTAAATCCCCTACAGCTAAAGCGAGAGGATATACCCTTTCAGGGGCACAATCTCAACTCGGACAAACGGGTTTCCCACAAGAGTGACAGCCCCTCGACGGGAAACCCCAAGCCAGATCCAAGCCCCGCTGCTAGAAGCAGTTCCACCACCGAGCTCTGCATAGAGACTGCCTCCAAAAAGCGAAATCCCCCGCCGGAGAGGAGTAGAGACTCTATAAGGCGCTGTATCAGCTACCAGTTCATGCAGATGTCCAATCGCCCGCCACCGCCGCCAACTCCACATCGCCGGGATCCAGATCTCCACTTGGACACCAAGTGCCGATGCTGCGAGAGCTCGCAGTGTCCTAGTCCGCGGTCCAGCGATAGCGGAATGGCTGGTAGTTGCACAATAACCTCTCCGGATCCTCCTAACCCGGAATCATACTTCCCCATGGAAGCCGTTGGGCAGGACATGCTCGATAATGTGGAGCCGGAGAGGTTCGATGTGTGCGGCATGTTCAGGGAAAAGTTCCTCACGCCAGAGGCCACACAGGAGGAGGTGGATCCAATGGAGGAGCTACAGCAACAGCCACCGCTTCCAGATGAGCCCACTACGCCCACCAATCGCAAAGAGGACTCCCCCTGCATAAGCTCTGCCCAAGTGCAGGTCAACACCAGGAGTATTTTCCTGCCCTCCAGCTCGAGCTTGGATGAGAACAACAGGAACCCACCGTCCAACGATCTCTTATTCAGCTCCAGTTCCACGGATCAGCTGGGACCGCAGGCCACCTTCCGCTCGGGAATGTATGCGCACTGGTGGAAGAAGGAGCGCCTGCCGCCGGAGGTGGTGCGAGGCATAGCTCTCGCCTACAACAAGAGTCTGCCCTCCAAGGACTCGAAGGACTCGGGATCAGTGTGCTCCAGCTGCTTCTGCTCGATGATGGGGGCCAGTGGCTATAGCGAGGGCGCCCTGTACTGCTCGGTGTGCCAGAACTGTGCGGATTGCTACAACGGCAGCACCACCAGCACCACCAACACAGCGACCACCACCTCCAGCTGTCCGCTGTGCAGCGAGGACGAGGGCATGATCGCCTCGATCCACGACTCCTCCTCGCTGGACTGCCCCATTTGTGCGGGCTTCCGTACTTCCGGCGCCGAAGAAGGCAAGCAAACCGAAATGAATCGCCGGCCAGGTGGCCTGGAGGCGGGTGGCTCTCCTTGGGATCCAGGTGGCCTGGCCGGCGGGCGTTTGTTCCGTGCACGTGTTCCGTTTGATTGTTTTGTAAATTCGTTTTGCTCTTTCACATGTTCCTCACACATTCAACAACAAAATTCTCCTAATGCTCAAAGACCAACCAGCGAACCATTTGGCCAAAATGCAGCACGTCCAAAAAATATCAAAAAGAGATACCAATTGCAACCACACACAAAGCTTCCTCATCATCAGTACATCCTTGACTAACCCACAGTGCGAGTTCATTGTTTGCTCAAATCTTGAGGGGAATTCGATGGAATACTACATCCTAACGTGATTCTTTCTTTAAAGAGGGGTTTTCATGTATTTGAAAACGTATAACTTATTATTTAAAATTGATATTTACTCAAAAAAGGTTGAAGTTAGTCATAAACTGAAAAAATTACCGCACTAGTGCGTTTTTGTGCATACTGTGCGTGTGCCGGCAGAGGTTAGGCAGACAAATTTGCTGTTCTAAGGCAAAAGTTTGTTGTTTTTTAAAACTGGTAACTTCTTAGCTGTGAATTTTTTTTAAATAATCAGAAATTCTCTCCTTATACCTGTTTTATTGCCATTTCCATATTTATTTGAAGGATATAGCTGAACTCACAGTTCTTGAGAGTAAAATATATATTATTAAAATGCAAACAGCAAAAACGCCATGAACTAAAACTAAAGCCTTTAATACTTCCTTCCTTGACTGCATCTATTGATGTTGTGCTCAAGAGTTGAGGTTCCACTCCCATTTAAAAGCTAAACGAATTACAAAACATTTATCTAACGCTGAAAGCAACACACAAAATTCAAAATGAGACTGAGGATTGATAGAAAATCTGAAAAAAACCAAACAAACAAACGCATTCGATTCGATTTGCTTGCTGCGCTTTGCTGGCTGCAGGATTTGCCTGAAGGACTTGTGCCTGCCGTTGTACGTTACTCTTATTTTGTTATTGAACCCGCTGATCTCGTTGACAGCGGCTCCTCTCTGATCATAAAACTAACTTTAAACTTTATTTAACTAAAGAGAAATTAGATATTAATTGGAGTTTATCTATGTTCCTTTGCAGATGTCGCCGCCATCGAACCACAGCCTGTTGCTGCTGCCACCAGGCGCCCGTCTGCCGGCCACGCCCAGCAGCAGCATCCCTCAGGGCAGCGGCAACAGCGGGAGCAGCAGCCACCAGGGATCGCCGGCCACCAACTCGATGTCACAACACAAACGGAGCCAGTCGTTCAACCATCATCTCAGCTACAATCAGTACACGCACACTCAGCCTCCACCACATCATCTGCATCCACCACAACCACCAAGTCTGCCAAGTCATCTGGGGGCAGCCGGCCCCAGATCAAGTTCAGTCCAGACACCAAGCAGCAAGACAGCAGCTCCAGCCCTGGGGCCATCCATGGACGCCAGTCCAGCGGCAATTCAGGCAGCGGCAGCAGCAGCGGTGGCAGCGGGAGCGGGGGGGCCAAACGCAAGGAAAGGAAGCACAAAGGGTGAGCTCTTCACCTTGAACAGGATCAGGAAAATCATCAAGAACTATATTTTAATATAAAATTATTATTTTACAGCTAACTGGACCATCAGCTGCCTGCGTCCTACGCCGCCCTTGCGGCCCAGTTTGTTGAATGCCACCAGCGGCTCCGGAAGCGGCAGTGGGAGCGGGAGCGGTGGCGGGAGCAGCTCTAGCAACGCCTTGGCCAGCTACTGCAGCGGCAGGAAGAACCAGCAGCCCACCTACGAGGAAGACGCCCTGGTGTTGCGGGTCTTCGAAGCGTACTGTGCCGCCTACCAGAACAGTGCCAGGAACACCATCCACTCGGGTAAGTGGCGCCGGCCATCCCAGATGTGCTACATCTAGCTGTAAGGACTGTGTCCCATGTGCTCCCGAATCAAGTTTTATTATCATTTGCTGAAGAACAAGACAAAAGCTAAAGATTGCTGGCAAAATTGCTTATTACCATACACACTCACTCACACACAGCTGTACAATCCTCACACACCCACACACACACAGACTCACTTAAAAATCCAAGAGCTGCTCTAAAGTTAAAAGCTAAACGAACCATTTATCATTTGTTGGTTGTTTGGTTACTCTTTCTCCTTATTTCATGGTTTTTATTCATTTTTAACACCAAGCGCTTAACGTTGCACTAATCAATGAAAATATGAATCTTCCAAATTTAACCAGGATTATATTGTAATAGGCTTAGTTCAACCACTTAACTTTAAGCTTAAAATTGTTAACCGTTAACGATGTTACCGAATCATATTTTTAAGAGAAAAGATATTAATTTTTAGTTCTTGTACAATTGGCAAATTGATTTTGTTTTAAGATCCACAAAACTCTCCGAAACTCTGCCATTGGTGCTAAGCTCTGAGGTCGCAAAGGAAACCAAAGTTTTATTTTTATGACAAGAAATGTCCATTAATTTGTATTATAATTGAATTTGAATTTATTTTGTTTTTTACCCTAAATAAATATAATAATTTGTTACCCCATTGAAACCCATGTAAACTCTTAGTTTAATTTTTACTTCTTACTCCCATTCCCACTCCCAATCACCAATCATGCTGTTCACTTTATATGTCCTTGGTCCTTGGTTAACTTCATTGCAACTTATCTATCCCTCAGTCCTTATTCGATCCACACTAACTGGTAACTGATTGGTTTGGAAACTCATTTGTACTTGTATTGCGATCCTGTGCTATTGGTTCTGGCTTCTTTAGTTATTTTGGTCCTCTGGCTGGTCTACCAACTCACTGTTGTTGTTCTCATTTGATTTTTAGAAGCGTTATACCATTACTATATACATTCCATCTGTCCAGCTCTTCGCCTCCTTGCTTAAGACATCCTTTGTAACTATGTTGTAATCTTTTCACCTGTATTTTGATTTCGCCGGGCTTTGGTTCTCCCTCCTGTGTGTATCTCTGGTTGTCGTTGTTGGTATTTCGTTTTTCCGTTTCTTCAAATCTCTTCATTTTTCTCTCTCTCTTCCCAACCACACCTGATATGATCCACCTCCGATCTATATAGCCTTGCAACCCTGGACTCCGTGTCTGCCCATCCGCGGTGGCAAGCTGAAAACGAGCAAAACCTTCTCGACCTCCAACCCCCAGTTGCCTTTCATAGCCAACGCCGCCGGCACCTCACCCTACCTCAGTCAGCACCAGCAGCAGCATCTCCACCAGCAGCAACCCCAGCACCATCATCAGCAGCAGCCGCATCCTCAAGGCCGCCAAAACTCCGCCGGCAGCCTGAACTCCTCCTTTATTTGGCGCGAGGCCAGCCCCAACAACTTTAACCTGTACTCCAGTTCGGTGTCTTCCTCTCTGAATGCGACGCCTGCCCAGAGGTACTCCCTGACGGGAGCTGGCGTCAAGGATTACCAGAGAGCTTTGTCGGAGGAGAGGGCCACGAGGAAGTCGCTGAACCGCCTGAAGAGTGGCTTTGGATCTGGCTACGACAATGTGTGTACCTCACCGCTGCTGCCCAGGAAGAACAAGCCGACCCCCAAGCTGGCGGCGACCCAGCAGTCCTACCAGCGATCCCCGGCGACCACCATTGTGAAACCGAATCCCGATGGCCATCCTGGACTCTACGATCGCCGGCTGAACCGCTCCTTTGAGACCTCCACATCGCATCGCTATGCGGGCTATGGAGCTGGCTACCTGATGAACTGCGGCGGAGCCTTGAGAACCAGCACGCTCCAGAGGAGCACACCACAGTTGGCGGGCGGAGAGCGATCGGATGACAGCGATGTGGAGCGGGAGCTGATCCGGGGCAATGGAGCGGGTCCGTCGGCAGCCTTGGAGCTGAATGCCGATGGCAGCAAGCGGCAGTCGGGCAGCTGGTGTTGCGGTAATTTTGTGATGAAACAGTGGCGCAAGATCAACCATCTTTGAGTCGGGTTCACCAGTCATCCCCATAAGCATCCGCATCAGCCTCAGTATCAGTCTGTCTCAGTCTCAGTCTTAGTATCAGTCTCAGCCTCAGCCTCTGCATACTGCATACCGCATACCGCATCGCCGCCTGCTGCTCCTGCTCCAGATTCAGATACAGATACAAAATGCAGATGCTTTGCTTTGAATGCGCTCTGTGTGCAAAATGTTTATTAATTTTTAGTTGATTTCTTGGCTGCGCGAAGCTTTCAATGCCACAAGCCTTAGATTCTAGACCAACGATCTATTTATACAAACTTGTAAGCGAATGGACAAATAATTTGTATTCATTATGATTGTACAAACTGTTTGCCTATATCTTAGCCTTAAGCTTAAGCGCCTTGATGTTTCTGCAGTTCAATTCGCTGAAGCCGTCCTGGGAAAATTATATAGAAATTATATAGAAATTAAAGAGTTCCCAGGCAGCTAAGCGAATCCCACTGCATTTAGACTGTATCTAGCTACGTTTGTGCTTAGCTTGTATTGTTCTATATATCTAACTTTAACTTTACAATGTAACCTAGCTGGGTGCCTCTGTGAAAGACTTCTATATCCTTAGAGACGCTACTTGATGTTTTTTGACCGAAGAAGCTTGCCACTTACTGGTTATGTTATTTTGAATTTTTATAGTTAAAGGCAGCCAACACGAAAGGGCTTTAACTTTCCGTCCACGGCCTTAAACTAGAAAATATCTATCTTAAGCGGCCCAGAACGAGAGTGGATCACAATTTTGCCATGCAAGAAAGCTTAATTGCCATAGCCTAAACCTAAACTGATTACTAGATATACTCGGTAACTCGTAACTCTAACCGTATCTGTGTTTCTGTGCTTACTAGACCAAATTTGGGGAGGACATCGCCTAGTGAGTTATGTTAAATGTATTTAAGTGTCCGTTACCTGCCTGGAAAGCAACTAAATCAAAGAGTGTGCTATGTGTAATCAAACGAAGCGGAGTTAGTCGCGCTTTAAGTGGTTAGTCGTAGCTAGTTTCAGCAACTAAAATCAAATTAAAACGAACTACTGTTGTGCATTATTATTGACCGAGGGATAACCCAACCTATTTTGTAAGTGTTTTGTGAAAGCCACGTTGTCTAACCAAATGAGAACTACTACTATATAATCTACTATTAACCAGTTTATACGTTTGTACTGTAATTTAATTGCGAGAGAGAGAGAGAGTTAACTCAATGAGCAAAAATGAATAAAATCCTTTACACGACGAATCTCTTTTTGGTTGTCCCTGTGTGTGTTTTATTGTTAATTACTATAGCAATACTTAGAGAGTAGAATCGAAATGTCTTTGCACTTCAAGCTCCCCTAGATGGTCCTACATCCTTTTAAGTTCTCTCTGTATTTATATACCCGCACACTATCAACATTATTACATCATTATCATTAAGCCACAGACCCTCATCCAATCGCACACACAACACTAACATATTCTGTTCTCTGTTCGATCTTTCTTTATCCGCCAAAAACACACATTTTGAACAGCAGGCCTAGAGAACGAGGACATGACGCCCACCCTGCGCCAGCTGTGGACGGCCATCCGGCAGATGCAGCAGGACATGTCCCAGATCAAGCTGCAGATCAACGAGGAGCGCGCCCTGCGAGCGGACCTCCAGCAGCTGCTGATGCAGCACCTGGAGACCAGCAGCGTAAGCAGCGGGGCCAACACCCCCAAGTGCTGACTATGCAAGTGAACGGCTCGGGCGGGGATTCCCCTGCCGCACTGCAACGAAACGATACCCGCCGCCGCCGCAGCTTTTAGCTTTAACGTGTTTTTTCCTAGATACTTTACGTTGCATCTCCCCGGGGGGCCAGCGGGTCGGTCAATTACCAAAAAAATTATCTACAAATGGACTTTATGAAGCGTACATGGATCGTATTTAGCCTAGTATATAGTATATATATGTGTATGTTATTTGTGAGTGGACAATATGCCAACTGTGTGTAAAATGAACTTTTCTTTTTATCGACTAAGGTATCTTGTTTTCGTGTTTAACAAATGATATCTTTCAGGAGCTGTTGTGAAACCTTTACTAATTCAAGAGTGATTGGGTGTGAAAAGGTAGAGGATATTAAAACATTACATTCTGAACATAATATCTTCGATTCCAATTAAATTAACTTGCAAAAAGTATAAGATGTAGGATTCCTATATTTGTGCAATTGTTTTTGATCATTTTTAGCTCTGAAGAATTAATTTTGGAAACACTTTAGCCATAAATCAACACTGGTTCACATTAAATATTAAAAGTTTATATACTTGCAAATTTTTATATTTATAGATACATATTTTATATTTATATATAAATATTGTCTCCGAATTTGTAGAGGTTTCAGCAGCTCACCGAAAATACAATTAATTATTTATAATAATGCCTAGACATAATTCGACTTTGTAAAGGCTAGCGCACAACATGCACTTTTGCATCAGCTTAGATCCTAATTAGTTTAGTTTAGTTTGGACCTAGTTTCACCTCCTAAGAGCTGCTTGTATAAGGTATGAGAATAGTTAGACCCAGTTTTGATCTAAACTAAATCGATTTAAGTGGCAGCTGGGCTCTTGTCTTCGTTTTGGATAATTTTAAATGGATGTATGAACAAATGTGCCAATACTTTAGTGAACGCAAGAAACATGGCTCAAAAAAAGTTGTATTTACGTATTATACCTAGAACATTTAATGGATAATATATATACACACAAATGTAAATGACTTAATTGTTTTTTATGGAGCAGAGCAGAGCAGAGCAGCGATGGCAATCTAAACAGAACAGAAAGCAGCACCCACTCCGGCTAACGACTTAACTGGCGTAAAACAATGTATAACCGCTACCGCTTCTCTGACAATTTTTGCTGAATAATTCGGAATGCCTCGGGATTTTTCTGCTCTGCTTCTTGCGACTATATGCCAAGCTCGTAAAGAGGAAACCCATGTCGGACTTGCCGGCGAACATAATGAGATTGCAATCAGTCAGCTTGCAACGGCAACGGCGTGGCAGTGGCAGTGGCAACAGCGGCAGCTGGCGACAAATGAGCAGCAAGCCACGTCAAGACCAAGCTACATTGTTGGCAAAACAATTTCAGTGTGTCAGTAAGGATTTGGGAACAATGCAGTCTTGGCCCGCCATGTGTCACTTCCACTTCCTGGCCACTCTCTGGGGGCCGTGGAACCCCGGGTGGGTACCCACTCGGAGCGGATGCCAAGGCTTGCGGAAGTTTTCGCGTGCAATCTACTGAACCCTGCTGGCTGGCAAAATTTATTGCAGCTGCTTAACTAAACGGTTAGATACGACGGCACCTCAGTCCTCCAGCTCGAGATCGGTCTCCAGACTTAATGACAATCATTAGCGCTGGCCTGTCTTTCATAATTTCAGCCATCTATTAAATTATTAATAATTAGTAATTACCGGCTGCCTGGCAATTTATCAAGGCCTACACGCAGCGAAAGAGGATGCTGCTGGAACTACTCATAGGATGCATCTTGTGACTGCCGTAATAAAAAGATAATTATAGTGCAAATTTATTCATACAGGTAGGTGTTTTGTTTTAATATTAGTCCATAACATGGGAACGTAACTTTCACAGACAAGAGGCCGTAGAAAATATATTTTAAACTTCCTTTCAATAAAATAAGTAATTGGCGGAAATTTGTGTGATAATCTTTATAAACACGTGATTTTTGAAAGGAATAAAGACCTTAGGTAATCTACATAATTAATATAATTAATATGCTTAACTTAGGAGAATACCAAGTAGTGAATTTTTATTGTAGTGAACTTCTGCCTGCCATCAATCCCGTCCTGCGGCTTACTGTCTTCAGCCAAAATAATAGGCTTGGTTAGCCCGCAAGGTAGGGAAAATAAAACTGGATCGGCACCGGAATGAACTTTCTTGGAGGCAGCCTCCTAACGTCTTAATGGACCCACGGCCGCCCCACATAATCCAGCTGGTCCATGGATAGTTAACCCATTTTCAACGCCGCTAACCCGTGGATGTCAGCACCGAGTTCCATCTGCTGCCCACCTTGGCCCCGTAATTGAAATTATAACTCCCAACCGCAATCACTGCATTGCCTTTGTCTAATTTGGCCTAACAATGGTTATTAGAAAAGGAGAAAACATGTTATTACATATTAAAATATCTCCATTGATACTTGATATCTGAACACAACTTCCAATTAAATGTGGTTGAGAAATTTTGCAGTCTGCGGTGGCTTTTACTTTTAGCTCAGCTGGAAAAGTTGGCCCTTGGGGGGAAATCCGTTGAAGTTCCCCGAAGATCTTCCACATGAAATAAATCGCTCTTAATTATGGCTTACAACAACCCATTCCTCCTGGCATCCGTCCTAAACTAGACTGAATAAATTACTTGAAGGCGGGGACACTAAGTTACAGCTAGATCATTTATCATGCTCACTTAACCTGGTTTTAGTACATTGCGGTTAATCCAAGTAGGCCTCTAATTATGACCAATTAAAGTTGCCTTTGTCAGGGCTTAGTTGAGAACTGTAGGCGAGCATAATACAATTTATACTTAAAATTAATACTTAGTTGTAGATCAGCTCTAACCGAACCGGTAAGCAAATTATAGGCTCCTCTTATCCGACTTTATCTTTATGTTGTTAATTAAATTACAGGTTACACAATTAAAAAATGCGAATATTTGATGACTTCTGGAGAGCATATTATGGCCAATAATGAAATGAAAGCCAAATGTCGTATATCTTTTGATTCGCCGTTCAAATCTTAATTATCTAAAAATAAATCTCTTTAAAAAAATTAGAAAAAAAATTTGGCCGATTTTTGAAAATTTGATAAGGGGTTACATCATTAAAATTGTCACAAATTGACAAAAAATGTATTTTTTTAAATTTCTAAACTCAATATGCAGATTAATTAACCAACTAAAAACTACCACAGAAAAGCCTTCCGAATTGAAATTAAGGCTGTTTTGGTTTAGTTATGGTTATTTTAAGTTGTGACTTGTCCAAAAAAATAGGGTATTAGATTTCCGACTAAAAATGCGACTATTTGATGTCTCCTGGAAGCATATTATGGCCAAAAATGGAATGCCATATATATTCAGAATCGCTGTATTTAAGGCTGTTTTTGCCAAGTTATAGTTATTCTTAACTTAGCTTTGTCCAAAAATTAGGACATAAAAATGACGATTTAAGGACCCAAAAATCCGCATACTTGCGGTCTTCTGGAGAGCATATTTTGGCCAAAAATGGAATGACAGCCAAATGCCATATATATTCCGAATCGCTGTTTTCAAGGCTGTTTTGGCCAAGTTATGGTTATTCTTAACTTAGCTTTGTTCAAAAATTAGAACATAAAAATGACGATTAAAGGACCCAAAAATCCGCATACTTGCGGTCTTCTGGAGAGCATATTTTGGCCCAAAATGGAATGACAGCCAACTGCCGTCCATATTCCGATTCGCCGTTAAAATCTTAATTATTTAATAATAAAATATTGAAATATAAACATAAAAAATTTTTGGTCGATTTTTCAAAAAAATGTAAGGGGTTACATCATTAAAATTGTCAAAAATTGGCAAAAAATTAATTTTGTCAAATTTCTAAAATTGATATGCAGATTAATTAACCAAATAAAAACTAGCACAGAACTGCTTTCCGAATTAAAATTGAGGCGGTTTTGGCAAAGTTATGGATATTTTAAGCTCATATTTATCCAACAAATTAGGGTATTAAAATGTCAACTTAAAAATGCGAATATTTGATGTCTTCTGGAGAGCATGTTATGGCCAACAATGATATGATAGCCAAATGTCGTATATCTTTCGATTCGCCAGAGAGGAATTGTATTAATTAAATTTAAAAAAAATTAAAATATAAATTTACATTATTTTTGGAATGCAATTTGCGACTTTTTATTTGTTGTAGGAGGGTAATATTAAATAATTAAGTATTTTTAGTTGGAAGCTGTAATTGATCCACTTTAAGGTTTAATTTAAGGGCTCTTTGGGTTGTTAAAATAAGCGGAACCAAGTTCAAAACCCACAAGGGACTTCCTCAGATTCATCCCACTTAAAGCCTTTCGTAGTTAATCATTTTAAATAACCCATTATCTTAAATACTTGAATTACTCTTTATTCTCTGTGTAGTGATCACTTCGTGATTATAGTTTTTACTCACCAAGTATTTAGCTGGAGCTGCTTGTTGGAAAGCCTCCTCATCCTCGACATTACGCCCCTGGCAGACACAACCTCTCGTTGCTTTTGATTTGTGGCCGAGATTGAATTTGAATATCAAAAATGATCTACTATAGTGCAGCCAGACTCTCACCGCAGCCTCTTTGCAGTCGCAAAATGACATTAGCTCCAGATGCAGCAGCCTAGAAACACTTTTCCGCGGCGCATCAGGCGACCCACATTGGCACAACCACATCCACCATCGACATGGCCATCGACAGCTCATCATCTCGGTAATCGTGAGTAGCGGCACAACGCAGAATCTGGCCAAGACAGAACGACCCATCATCCCATCATCGATACCCGTACTCGATACTCTCGTTTGCATCTGCCTAGTCTCTCATACTCATACGCATTGGCATATGGCATATAGCTTATGGCATATGGCATATGGCATCGATGGCTCAATTCGATCGGTGCCAATGCAATGCGATGCTTCTAACCCAATTCGCGCAGCCAGGCCGAGTTTTTTCCAGCATCTGATGGAGTCACTTGATGGCTGCCTACACGCATAAAATAAGTTAGTGTCTCTTAAAGGCGGGTTTTGTAGAGTTAAAGTTGTTAAAATATAAGTTATTCCAACTTAAAATATATTAAATTATGTAAAATACATTTTATGATAGGTAACTCTTAAATTTTAGATTAAGGAATTATAAAATAAACCCTTCGTGATGTGCCCATAAATAACTAGTATTCAAGTTGGATATGTTTTCTTTCAATCGATTAAAAAATATAACATTTGTTATAGAAAATATATTATATTGTATTATATATCATATTATATTATTATATTTTATTAAATAAGAAATAATCCAAAATATATGTATTTATATTAATCTCCAGATTAGTTAGAGAAATTCGAAAAATTAATAAAATGAGGAATAATCTAATATGTATATAATTATGTTTATCACCATCTTAGTTAGAGCAATTCGATCTACAAATTAAGTAATTCCTTCTATACAGTTTCACAAAGCTTGGAATTAGTTCTCCTATACTTCTACTTATGCTCCTAATAGCTTTACATAGATTTCTTAAATATTTCATTAATTTTTAGTTCTATAAGGGTACAGTGTATTTCAGCAAAGGTATTTATAGGGCAAGACTATTAAAGAAGGTTTACCCCGCCTTCTGGTGCTCTGGCATCTGTCAGCGTCCATTTGGCGAGGTTTTTTGGCCCGAAGTCAAGCCACCAGTGGCCGGGCTCTAATGGTCCATGGTCTATCTCCATCCTCATCTCCAGATCCGTCTTCGGCTCCATCGCAGATGACCCTAATTACATTCAAAGCGAGCGTGCCAGCTTCGGGACACATTGGGTATTATTGACTGGTGTTATTAATGCCCAACGAAAGCCCAGTTGACACACACTTTCAGCACTCCAAAATTGAACACTGTGCAACAGGGTGAAGTTAATTTATAAAACATGAAATGCTCATTTATATGTATGCTTTATTTTAAAGGAAATAAATGGAAATGGTAAGTGTATAAGGTAGCTCTCAGCCCAGCTGCAATTTTAAGTAAGATTAGTTCTATTAAATGTATGAAATTTTAATGAATTAATAGTATTATTTATCAGGCATTATAGCCTTAAAATACATATGAATTGAAGTTATGTCAAAACATCTGAAATACTCCTTAAATATATGTGTTATTTTATAGGAAATAAATTGAAATGGTAAGTAACCTCTCAGCCCAGTTGCAATTTTAAGTAAGATTTAGTTCTATTAAATGTATGAAATTTTAATGAATAAATATTATTATTTATTAGGCATTAGAGACTTAAAATTCATATGAATTTAAGTTATTTTAAAATATGTAAAATACTCTTTAAATGTATGAGTTATTTTATGGGAAATAAATTGATTAGGTTAGTATATAAGGTAGCTCTCAGCAAAGCTGCAATTTTAAGTAAGATTAGTTCTATCAAATGTAAGAAATTTTAATGAATAAATATTATTATTAATTAGGAGTTATAGCTTTAAAATTCATATGAATTGGAGTTATGTTAAAAAATGTGAAATACTCATTAAATGTATGAGTTATTTTATAGGAAGTAAATTGAAATGAGTGAGTATATAAGGTTGCTCTCAGCCCAGCTGCAATTTTATGTATTTTATTCTATTAAAAGTAACTAATTTTATAGACTAAATATTATTATTAATTATTCATTATAGCTTTAAAATTCCTATGTTTTTCGATACCGTTCGATCTGAATTAATTTGGGGAGCACAGTGTCCGCGCAAGTGCGTGCTTTGGAGCCGCTACCTGAGCGATCGCAATGCAATTTGCCGCGCGTTTAATTGCACCTGAGGCTGCACTCGCACGTCGAAAATTAAAGGCAAACAATGGGAGCTTCGGGGGCATGGAGTCGGGGAGCCGGAGGTTGCCATAACGCCACCTCTCTAACGGAACCGCCGTGCTTGCGGTGTGTGCAAGAGGCAAATTCGAAAAGTGCAACGGCAAATTGCGATCCGCATGCTCGGCGATCATCGCCAGTCATCCCGCCGCCCGTCTCTCAATAGTTCCCCGCTCTCCGTCCATCGACAGCACTTTCATTTTCACGCTCACCCAACAGCACTCACTCGGGCACAATGGGGCTTATTAATCATATAATTATGTCGGTTGGGGCTTGATTAATGCGAGAGCTAGAATTAAGTTAGTAAAGCGCTGGCATTGTCTGCCCATGTCTGCCGATGTCTCTGTTCCCTGCCCCCATATCATTTCTCTTTATGGCTGTAACGAGGTGTGGGGCTGCCCGGAGTCGGAATCGGGCCCAGCGGGATACGGCTCGAAGATTTGATAGTGAAATGAGCATTCTTTGTAGAGCATCGAGCAGTGATTCCCCCTTCTTGAGAATTTGGAAGTGAAAATTCCGGGAAAGGGCAGCTTGGGAAAGTTGAAATTAGTTTTTCAGATCTTTAAGTAGGAGTTGGGGAGTTAACTAGAAGAGTTCATAAGGGAAAGGAGCACTGGGTGAACTCTAATCAAAATAATATTTAAATACTGATTTTATATACATCTTTATAATTTTAATATCGTATTTACATATAATTAATATTATAATATAATAATAGATAATGCAAAGAAGCATAGGATAAACTCTTATCAAAATATTATTTAAATACTGATTTAAACAATTTATTTGAAATTAATATAAATAATTCTCCACATTTCCCACAGAATAATGTCTCAGAGTCGGCCCTTTGAAACTGCTTTAATTTAAATTAAATGGGGAGTTAACTAGAAGAGCTCATAAGGGAAAGGAACACAGGGTAAACTCTAATCAAAATAATATTTAAATATGAATTTTACCTTCATATTTATAATTTACATATTATTAATATTATAAAATAATATGCAAAGTCCCCAGAAACTTCTTAAATATAGCAGTTCGGATTATGTTGTTATAAAGATAATTCCATAATTATAAATGTTAACTGTTAAAAGTTACCTTGCCTCTTAAACAATTTATTTAGAATTAATATAAATAATTCTCTACATTTCCCACAGAATAATGTCTCAGAGTCGGCCCTTTGAAACTGCTTTAATTTAAATGGAAGAAACCCTCCAGAAACGACCTGAGTCATTTGCATAATTCAGCTATAAAGACATTAACCAAATGAAGGTAATTAAACGTTTAAAGAGAAATTCTAATGGCTAAATGCCATTCAAAAAATTGTTTGTTATGAGAAATTCACTCAGGTCTCCAGTGGTCTGGCCCCGTCGCAGTTTTAGTGAACCGAAAACATCTCTTGCCGAGATCTACTCAGCTTAGGCAATGTTAATTGAGCAGCTTTCGGCGATTATCTTTCAATGGCCCTCACGGAGCCGGAGCCGGAGCGGGAGCCCCTTCTGGCTACACTATATACACTATATATACAACGCGCTTTATAGAAATCTGGCCAGTGAGGAAAGCAACAAAGCGGCCCAAATGAGTTTCATCTGACGGCGGATTTAATGGCCCAAACCCATTTAAGGTGGCGGCGACGGCGACGGCACACTACACTTTCGCCCTGCGCCCAATTCCGTTTATTTTCTTTGCTTTTCACGCAATTATTTTGCAGTGCTTGGCCGCGGCGAAAGAGTTGAAAATTGCGAGCAAATAAAAATTAGTAAGAGCTCGGCAAAATAGTTAAATAAAATAAATAAATCAAGGAGAGAACCAGTGCACCGAGAGCCGAGAGCAATTGTGTGCGAATCTGGAGCAGATTCAATGGGAAAATTACTTAATGCGGGATACTGCAGGGAGCGGAGTAGCGAAATGGCACAGAAATCTCCCACAATTTGCACAGCTCGGCTCGGGGTTATAGCCAAGCCAAGAGTTGGGAATACGAATGCGAATACGAATACCTGTAATAGGCCGAAACTAACGGGTGTCGCATAAAAATCTGAATTAACTTGACTTCCCCGCAGAATATCTCTGCTTAGTCATTACACCTTGGCTTCCTAGTCACTTTCCGTTGGCAAGACACTGAAAGAATGGGCCTGAACATTATCTCTTGCCGGCATGACAACTACTAACCACTATCTAAGTTTAGTTTTTTCCTATGGTTTATTATTAAGTAATATTAATAACATTGTTATAAAACTATTTTAAATATTTTCTTAAAGGTTCGTTTCCATTTTCCTGCAGTGAACCTTTTCCACTCTACCCTATTCTCTTAGCCTTTTTCTTTTTTTGGCAACGGTAAATTGAAATACGCAGTTGATTAGTGGGGGCGGGCCCAAGGGGGCGGGGCTAGTTAGTTTCTTCTGACCGTGCTCACCGCCGTTGTCACTCATCTTGGCCCAAAACGCACGCCGGAATTGGCCACAGCCAGCTAATTTCCAAGGTAAGCGCGTCAAGAACAGTTATGAGCTTCGAGCAGAAATGGAATGGCCAAGTCGGCTTGGCCATGGCTTTCGATGGGAGTGGGCCGCGTTGGGTCTGGTATGGCTTCGGCTGGGACGGGATGGGATGGGATGGGATGCCGCCTTGGGATGCGGCGAGCCACTCAAAGAAAAACGAGACAAGCTCAGGAAAAAGTCTTTAAAATGTGCTTAAAAATGTGCGATGGCCAAAAGCAAAGACCGCTACGAGAACGAAACTGGTATTTAAACCGATGGCCTCAAAAATATCACCATTCGAGGTAGTTACTGGTTGCATAAGAACCTTTATAGCTTTGCGGCCTATGATTAAATAATAAATAAAATAAATATATAAGATAAATATTTAACGTGTTTAATATTTAAGCCCTTCAATAAACCCCAAAGATACAACCAGTATTATCTCAATTTGTATATAATGTAAACAAACGACTTAAGACAAACTTTACTTAAATAAAAGTATCTTTTATAATTAGAGAAATGAAGAATAAATATTGATAATGAATAATGATTAAAGTAAACATATATACAATGAACCTATAAATATATAATATAAACAAAAGACTTAAGACAAACTTTACTAAAATAATAGTATCTAATATTATTAGAGAAATGAAGAATAATTTTTAATAATGCTTCTATACCTTACTTATATATATAATATATAATATATATAATAATATATTTAACCCTTAGTTATTTTCTCAATAAAACTCTAAAGGGTATATCAAGATAGACTCTGCCCAAGTTGTTACAAAGTTAAAACGCATTGCGACACCGAGAACGATTTAAGATCGGACTGGGACTGGGAATGGGCTGGTTACGGTTACAATACTGGCTGCCACAGTTGCTGCTGCAAGTTGCAAGTTGCAAGTTGGTGTGGCAACCGCTGCTGCTGCTGCTGCTGCTGTTTCAGCTGTACTTGCACTTGCACTTGTACTTGTACTTGGCCTGGGACTGGGACTGGCTGCGGCAGCCGTTGCGCTTCAACTGCGTCCATACATCAAGTGCGCTGCGCGTTCTGCGCGCCGCGGCGTCAGATACAAATTCAAAACTAGATAGAGACATAACTTGCATGCAGCGATGCAGGAAATCGCCAGAAGAGCAACAACAGCAATGGCCACAGCAGGTGCATACATCAAAGTACACAGAACACATAAATTTAGCTATAAAAATTGATGTTTAATGGGTAACTTTTAATAAAAGGGAGTTTTATTATTACTATTAGCTTGACATTTTATTATTTAAGACCTCTAAAAACTGAGCATTTTGTTAATAGTATCAGACTTAAACCCTCTATTTCCCTCAGTGCATCAGGGGCATAACCAGGCACAAGCCTGGAGCTTGTGGTTTTAGCCTGGCCTTTTCGCTCTGGGCCTGGAACCTCCACTTGTTATTCTACTTCGCTCCTCCTTAGTGGTGCGTGAGGCGAATCGCCAAGAAGTTGCTAAGAAAATTAACCAAACAGCTGGTTTTTTTTATTTACGCTAAATTATGTTCCTGGCATCCAAGCAGGGGACAGAACTGCTGTAGTTACACTTTATATAGTCACTGCATAATGGTTATAGTCATGCCAATCCACTGTGAAATAAAAGGGTATTTTGCCGGTGATGTCATCGGGCAATCACGGAGCTAAAGACCCGTTTCGGAAGAGTAGGTTCTGCATAGTCCCATAACCATTTCAGGGCTTAATCACTTGAACTTGGATGAACTTGGTTGAACTTGGCGAAAGGGTAAGGATTTTAGGTGTATAGTATTCTCTGTCAAAGATTTTTAATGATTGTTTTCAGAGATGTAAAGATCTGGATTTAAGTTTATCAGGTTTACAAAGGTTTAAATGCTATAATATATTTTAATTGGATTTTTTTGACCTTGACTATGAGTGTAATTTAATAGATAAAAAAGGACCTAATAATTAATTATTTAAGATGTTTGTATATTATGTTTATTTTATCATTAATTCATTTAAATTCAGCCTTCTTCTAAGTAAATTCCCTCATGTTAAGCTCATAAATCAAAAGCTCTCAACAAAATGTGGCCAAAATAGTGTTTAACCCCTTTACCACATCAATTTTCCCATTTCGAGCCACAAAGAATTCCCCAATTTGACACCAATTCTTTGTCCCCCTTCGTTTGGCCCCACAAAAAAAAATAAAAAACCACACATAATTCATAATAATAATCATTAAAAAGTGCGACTGTCATTAGCCCAGAATCTGAGTTCGGAAACAAAACAGAAACCAAAACAGAGCCGTCCGCTGATGATGGCTAAAAACAATGCTCGGCTGTTCCATTTTTGTGGTTCTGCCAGATCACGATTGCCCAAAGATAGCCCAGATGTTGTGTTCGGGGCCATGATTGTTTGGACCCAGCATTTGGTTGCCACAATTTGCCGTCAGAACCCTGCTCCCTCCTCCTCCTCGCACAGATGCACCCTGGTTGACACAGATCTGGCAGATCTGACACCAATCCTAATCTCAAGTTCAGATCGCAAATAATTAGATGCAGAAGGAAGAAGGAGGGGTTCTGGTAATTACCCCTAGGAAATGCTCTCCAGCTGCGTTTGATCATCTCTGATGAACGTTAATTATCCCAGGCAGAAGGAAAAATGATCTCGAAATGCATACACGTCGAAAAAATGGGGGAAAATATTAATTTATTGTTTCAATTTATTTCTTCTGTCTCTAATTTGAATCTTATATATAATATATAATTAAATATAAGTCTATGTATTTTAGAACAGAATAATATAAATTCTATGGACTATCACCGAAGAGAATAATTGATTTATGTCTAGAAAAGATATCCCTAATATTCATAGTTAATTTACTTCTTTTAAAATACCCAAAAATAGATAAAAACTTAAATTTCTTGTTCTAATTTATTTCTTCTGCCTCTAATATTTAATAATCTAATCTAATATTAGATGTAAAATAAGTCTATGTATTTTAGAGCAGAATAAAATAAATTCTACGGACTATCACCAAATATAATAATTGATTATATCTATATATTATATATATAACCCTGTGATTTGTAGCTAATTTTCTTCTTTGAACATAGTTAAACTGGAGAATAACTTAAATTTCTTTTTCTAATTTATTTCTTCTGGTTCTAATTTTAATCTAATATAAGATATAATGTCCATGTTTTTAGAGCAGAATAAAATAAATTTTACGAACTGCCGCCGAATATAATAATTGATTTATGTCTAGAAAAGATAACCCTGAGATTCGTAGTTAATTTTCTTCTTTTAAAATAGTCAAAGCTTTAAATCATAAGGTTTATATTTTTTCTAAGTAACAAATACGCACTTGAAGTTAATTTTTTTATATTTTTCATGTCATTGAAATAAAATATCATGAAATGTATATTTTTTTGAACCTTTTGTTGTCAGTGTGCAGCTCTAAATAGAAAAATGATCTCGATACACATACCCGGTCGCCTGGGTTTTTGGCAAGAAGAAATGAAAACTTTCACGAGGCGGTTTTACTTTCGTCTTCGTCAGCTGCTCGCATTCTAATCCCCGTCAGCGGCGGCGGCTCATTAAGTTGTTCGCCTGGCTTCTTGGCCAAGATCGTTGGCCTCATTATGCACAGGTCCACGACTCTCGAGAGGCTAGAAACTGCAGCGTTATGCTCTCCTAAGCAATCTCTCGGCTGCCATCTGGAGAGTGCGTTCCAGAAGGGAAACGGAAGCCGAATCTCTGAGATTTATGTGTGCCACATGCTAATCAACGTCAAAACGCCATTCCCGCCGTGGGTGAAACTGGAAATCTGAGCACCACCGCCGGTGGTTGCGGTGCCTGCAGTGGCCCATTCAAATGGGTGAAGGTGAAGGCAAAGGCTTGGACTTGGTTGCGGATTCTTTAAGATCTAAGAGATGCACATTAAAAAATAAATAACATTATAGATTTCCGTAATTAATTATTATTATTATAAATATTTTAGTATGTCTGGGGTATTTGTAAATCGGTTAAAGGGAAGGCGTAGGTTCAAAAAAAGTATTGGCTTAGTTTTGTTTGCTTTGGTTATAAGAAAGTTTGCTTTTTATTTGGAATTTCGTCATCTAGAGGCGAATTTGCATTATAATAGATTGAACTTTGAACAAAACTCCCTTGCTTTTATGCCAATAATATACATTCCCTGAGATATAGTTTTATTATTCTTTTATTTGTAGAGTAAAGCTTAGAGTTTAGAAGCCCGTTTTCTTGAGTGTGCAGTCTGGCAGATGAGAAAGTTTATTTATTTAGTGTTTTGTTTTCTATTTCTACTATTTTTTTTTTGTTTTTAGCAAACGCGATCTTAACGCTCACTTGGTTTTTGTGTTCTAATAATACTCGTAGCCCGGCCAACGGGCCAAACAAAAGGCCAGACAAACCTTTTGTATCTGATGGCGATGATGATGAAAATCCCAACCTTATGGCTTTTCTATGCAAAATCCAGCTAGCTCCCAGTCCGGGCCAGGCACTTCAATCAGAAAGTCTCCAGAACGCCTTTCGCTGTACCTCCAAAGTGGGCACGTCCCAGCCGAATGGAGTTTCGGTTTTGGTTTTGGTTTCAGTACTGAAGACTGGGACTGGTACTTGGTCCGGTGGAGTTCCCATGTTGGGCAACCGCCGGCAGTAACAAGACTGCAGTTTTATGCCTCCAGTCGGTTCTTCTGTTTCATGTATTATTTTTTTATCTGCCGGCTTCCGTTCGTGGGCCAGAACTTGGACCCTAACACACTCTGTGTGTGCTGTGTGTGCTGTGTGCCACTTTCATGCAAATCGCCGTCTGACGAGCCGACGTCCCAGCATAATTGCGTAATTTTTGCTTTACGACCAGAAGCGGCGACACACTCTGAGCCCTGATGGCATCGTTAAGAACCTATTTCCGAAATACTTGTAATCGGCTGCCTAGAGAGCTCTGGTAATGATGATGATGACAGTTTGGCAAGCTTCGCCGGCGGAAGTGGGAATTGGTCGGAGGCGGTCTTCTATTTTTGGCAATTGACCCATTGGCAGACTTTTCTGCCAAAGAAGTCGTTTGGCTAACGGAAATACTTGGCCGTATTTTCTTTATCATTTAGCCATGTCTATAGAGTGACTTACACTACTTGACTATATTTATTATGGTTTTTATGAAGGAGTATCTATAACAAGAGAGTTGTTAGATAATAAATTACATTGGGAGTATTGGGTTCTACTCGCAGATATTTAATATAATATATAAATATATATATAATAATATATATAAGTATTTTCAGAATAAAAGCCTTTATTTTTTGAGTCGATTGGGGTTAGGGTTTTGGTAATAAAGCCTTTACCTTTAGGTACTGTGAATTTCACAAGTATTAAAGATGAACTTAATTACTACTTCTCTTCTTGATTACACTTTTCTAGGAAATAATTATATATTTTGTTTTGAACTTATTAAATAGTACTTTGTTTTAATAATTTTTTTTTTTATATGTAAGATTAAAGATGAAATTGATTCACTTATCTAGAAAATTATTATATATTATGTTTTGAACTTATTAAATAGTATTTTGTTTTATCCAGTTTATATTTTCCACTTTTTCCTTCACTCATCTCCCAAAATCGTGCCAAATAAATCCAGCAAACTCATTTAAGTAGCTATAAATATATATATTTTCTGGGCATAAATAATTTATACAAAATTCGTACAGCTAAGAGTCTACGGGCTAATCTCGCTCTATGAGAGGTGGCTCTGTCCGCTCGTGCTCCCTCGTGATTGCATCTTGTGGATTGCGGATTGCGGATTGGGGATTGCGGATGGGGCACAGTTAAAGCTCGGCCAGAGCCAAAGTCGAGTTCACAATTATGTAAATTTGGGGATGCTGATCCCGCTGGTACCGTTGGAGCTGCCTGGGAGCTGGTGGGGGCGGCTATGCGCAGTCATCTTCAGCTAAATGGTGATTTTCCATCTGATTTTCGAATTTTTGCTTGTTTTTTTTTTGTGCCATTCAGCAAGACAAGTGGGCATAGCAGGAAGTCGGGGGAGTGGGCTGGGGCTGGGGTTGGGGGAGGGCAGCACCTACAAGGTGCACTGATACTGCTGCTGCTGCTGCAGAGCACGCGGCAGCGTCTTGTGCGGCAGGTGGGCGGCCATCGGGGGGGCGTGGCAGCGGCGGGAGGAGGAGCGGAACCGCCGGCGCTGCAGCAGAACGATGCAAATGCTGATGATTATCACAGATAGCGAGACGGTTACCAGCACGCTGCTCAGATGGGAGCTAATATAACGCAAAACAGCTGCACAGGGAGAAAAAAATATAAGAAAAAAATTAAATTAAATTAAATACAAAATAAAGGGGGTTCAACTTATGGTATCTTCATATTTTTGATTGTATAATAAATCATCTTTCAGTTATGGAAATAAAATGGTAAAGTCATAGCAAAAACATTCTAAAATTTCTAATTAACTAAAATCTTTTCATATACTCGTATGTATAATGTTAAATATAATTAATATTTAATAATTTGCATACAAAGTAAAATCATTTTAAATTAATTGTTAAGAGCTCAAGTGATGCTGTCATGATATTTTTTATTATATAATAAATCATATCTTAGTTATCGAAATAAAATGTTATAGCAAATGAGTTAAGTCATAGAAAAAATATTCTAAAATGTATAATTAATTAAAATCTTTTGATATAATCGTATGTATAAAGTTAAATATAATTAATATTTAATACTTTGATAGTTTTGATTATATAATAAATCATCTCTCAGTTATCGAAATAAAATGTTAAAACAAATAGGTAAAGTCATAGCAAAAATATTCCAAAATTTCTAATTAATTAAAATCTTTTGATATAATCATATGTATAATGTTATATAATTAATATTTAATACTTTTATATCAGATTAAATTAATCAGGTTTAATTAATTATATTAACGGATTTCATAGGCTTTAAAACACATTGATTCTTTCAGTGTGACTAGGGAAAATCGCCGAATCACGATTGTCGTTGACAGGCCACTTACCTTCTTCCTCATCGTTTCCACCTGGTGGTGAACCCACCTCCAGGGGCATCCAAGAGCTGTGTGCCTGGTCCACAACCAGCTTGGCGTACTTGGTGCCCACTGGGGGCTCCAGGCGATGTCCCACCGCTGGCTCCTCGGCCAAGTTGTGGCCTTCGTTGAAGTCCAGAGCCCTGCCCTGGCCTCGTGGGGGAGCAGCCTGCTCCGTGGAGGGAGCGGGAGGCTGGGTCTCCTCCACCACGGCTGCCTGCTCTCCGGACTCGGTCTGGGGATCCGGATCGGCCTGAGACTCGGTCTCGACCTCGGCCTCGGACTCTGGCTCCCGCAGCACCAGCTCGGTCTTGTTGACGTAGCGCATCTGGCGGAGCTCCCTGCCCAGTCGCTGGTCCTCGTCCGGCTCGAAGGGATCGTTGGGCTCGTAGGCGGCGGCCACGCCATTCTTGCCGGGCACAGTGAAGCTTGCGCGGACCGTCTGCATGCCGGACTGATAGCTGCAGACCACCACGAAGCTAGATTAATGGAGTTAAGGTTAATTAAGATTAATCAAGATTAATTAAGATCAATTAAGATCAATTAAGATTAATAAAGAATTAAGAGACACTAGAATGAGACTACGCAGGACTCAATACTTGAACTTGTTTTATATTATAAGCATCTCATAGTGTATAAAAATGTTTCTTATTATTTGTTTAATTTTAATTTTTAATTTTTAATTTATAATTTCCGGTTCTGCTTACCGTCTTGTGCTGTGTGTGAAGATGCCCAGGTTCTCCTGGACTGTGATGAAGGTCTCCACCGTGTTGGTTTCCGGCTTCACCAAGCTGCCGCATTCCTTGTGGTCAATCCTCATGGTGTACTTGTCCGCCGAGTCACTGGCATCGCCCTTGATGCCACAGCTTCCACCATCCACGACGATGCGGCCTCCGAAATATGGACCCGTCTCCACCTCGATTTCCGAGGCATGCGGCAGGCACTGGGTGGCATGGGCAGAGACTGGAAAATATTATAAAAAAGTATTAAATATAATAATAATAAATTATTTTCCTATATAAATAAAATACAATGGCTTGTTTCCAAATTAAAATGCAATCTAATTTACAAGCTCATAAAAAAACTTCTAGCATTTTCCTTATTTCAAAACGACTTGAATACAAATGATTCGTTCTCATTTTCAATTTAATTTCAAATTAATACGCTTTCACTTTTCAAGAAAACTTGACTTCAAGCTTAAATTACCAGAATTAAACGATTTAGATACAGTTTTGATAAATTTTGAACCTAATTAACTGCCACTCCGTTAAAAAAGAAAACAGGAAGTGGTGGTGAAGTGATTTTTCTAACATAAATGTTTACTCACAGCCCTTGGTGGGAATGATGATGCTCTGGCCAGGCAGGTGACCGGATCCACTCTCAATCTCATTCTCGTCGTGGAACTCAGCTCGTGCATTGGAGCTGCGGGTTCCGCCCGCCTGGAGGCGCCTCTGGGCGGCTGGGCGAATGTGGAAGCTGTATCTGGTGGCCATGCGCAGGTTGTCCACCGCAGCGGCAAAGTGCTGGATTTGGGGACTAAATAAAGGAATAAAGGAACATATTAAATAAATTTTAAATTTAAAAATTATAAATATTTAAATTGCATATCTCGTTTGTTTAAGTTTGAGATATTTATATTTTTCAATGGAATTCAAAGGGAGTTTGAAAGTTGACTTAAAACTCCTTTTTAGGAGGGAAAGCTTTGCTGCTTATGGCAGTACCACTTACCCTAAGGGATCGTGCTCTTCCTTGGGCTCTTGCTCCTGTCCCAGCTGCTCCTTGTCCTCCAGGGACACCTCGGCGGCAGTGCCGTTGACCAATTTGACACGACACCGCTGTGGGCCATAGTTCTGCATCTCGCAGTAGAAGATCTGGAATGCCAAAGCCCGGGGCGGTTCCACATCGCCGCTCATATTTGTCGTCGAGCTCAAGCTGGAGCTGGAGCTGGCGGTGGAGCTGGAGTTGGTGGTGGTGCTGGAGCCGCTGCTCGAATCTGTGTCATGGGCCGACGGCACGAATTCAACTTCCCAGGTCAGATTCACCGATTTGTAATTTGGTTCACCGGCGACGCCGCGTATCTCTATCGAAGGTTACAAAAGCATGAGCATGGGCACAAACGGGAAAACGGGGTTACAGCCAAGATTCGTGGCAGTGGCAGTGGCAGTGGCACTTGGAGCTGGAGTTGGAGTTGGAGTTGGAGTCTAAGTCGCTGCTTGCATGCAAATCAGCTACCATGGTTACTTAGTTACCAACAGTGCAGTGCAGTGCAGTGCAGAGAGTTTGGGGGCAAAGAACTCGTTTCCCGCTGGAGTCAGACACGCTTTTGGATTAGTTCTGTTTCATTTGGTCGTTTTTGTGGCCACCTCTAAGTGGTTGTTCCCACTGTCAGCAGAGATCTGCACTTAAAGAAATGCCAGGGCAACAAATGCCTACAAGGTAAGCCAGGATTATTGAAGAGATTTGCTTCTCTGGACGTTCTATCTTTTAGATACTTTTCCAAGGCTCAGCCCCTGGAGAGATATAAATATATAACCACTTAAGGTTAAGAACTTGCGCATAAAGTATACAACTTCCCCACCTTTTCTTCCCATGTGCAATGGCTTGGAGTGTGCTGGCAGTTGGAGCCCAGCTTGCTCTCCACTTTTCAACCTCGAGTGATGGAGGATCTGGCTCAAAGTGTGACGTGAATTAGCCAAGGGGAGCTGGCAGTTAAGGCGGAATAAAAACTAGACCTGGCGATGATGCTGGGCGGTTAATGGAATGGGTAATGGGTTGGGGGCAACTTAAGTAGACGTGGTTAAAACTGAAGTGAGCACGCTGCCCAGGAATGATTTCAAGAGACTGCAGCTCAAGGAGCAAGAATGTAGCATAAAATGGCAGCATGGAGGCTCTTGTGTCTGATTTATTTCGGTCATTGGTGCAACATCTCTAAAGTACTCTTAGGAAACTGTTATTCTTTGGTGCTTTAATCGAGTTAACCATTAAGCAGATTATATATATTTTATTAAGCTCTTAACCTTAAAGTTAGAGATGTATTCCTGTTCACTTAGAGTGCGCTTGTACTATTTTCATTGCAAACAATCAATCCCTGATCAATTACCCATTAATCTCGGCATCGAAACATCGTAAATTTACAATTTTCCGTAGCCACTTAGCCCCGATTTCCAGGCGACTTCCCAGGCCGCCAGCCAGCCAACTTTGGCGACTTCTTCAGAGCCAGAAGAACCTTGCATAATCCGCAATTAGAAATGCCATTTGCCGATGCCTGGCATCGTTCGGCGTTGGTTTATGCGGCCAATGTGCCCCATGTTGCACATGTTGCGCAGGCTGCCAAGTTGCTGATGTTGCGGCTGCTTTTCCCATGTTGAAATCATTGACACCGATTTTGTGTGTGGCTGTGGCAACCACATTTTTAGGCGATTTTCACACAGAGAACATGGAAAAGTGAAAATTCTGCCATGGCACAAATTCTGACATCGGGGCTACGTGGAAATGCCATTGCATTTGAGCCAAAAAACTGATTAGAAAATGCCACGGATGATGACAGCTCTCCAGACTCCGCTGCAATTCAGTTGCAGCATCGTACATCGCAATGATTAATGGACATTTCACCTGCCGGTGTCTTGGGAAGTTTATCGATGACGGGGCACTCGAATTTGGATATGCCATATCACTGTGGGTTACGTAAGTCGGAAAGGAAGTGGAGGAGAGATTACACCTGTCCATTAATACTCATGTTCTGCCCCCCAGAATAGCCGACTCTGTAATTGCCACCGCCCCGGGGAGCTCCATAACATCTGTCCGCCACGACAAATTGCCACCAATCTCGATCTTGGCCAGATCTCGATCTTGATCTGTCACCGCTCGTGATGTAATTGCTGCGCTTTGGCTAATTCGATTAAAGAGCGAGAGAGAGATCGGTTGCCATGTGTGTGAGTGGCTAACAATTACGGGCATTTTGCCGCGCTCTAATGACACTTTTGCTCTCCTTCAAAGAGCTCCGGGCCATTTCCGCTCTGCGGTTCTGGGCGTGCCAGCTGCCCCTTTTAGCCAGCCCGAAGGAAATGTCGGCACATTTCCCACTTGATTGGCACGCAGAGAGCAAAAAAAAAGTCACCCGCCGGACAAGTTCGTTGCCTGAGTCTTTTGTTTCTGCTGCTGCCAAGGGCAGACATAGGGAAAATACCCCAAGGAACATAACTAGGTTCAGAGGAAAAAAGCGATCCGATCGTGACCAAATGCAATTAGCCAGCCTGCAACTGGCTGAGACAAACAGGGAAATCTGCACAGGGCAAAAAATATATTTCTATATTTGCAAAAACTCTATGGGTAACTTTTAAGCAATTAACTGAAGTGGGAACGCATCTTAGCTGTGTTTGAAGTATTATATTTTGTTAAATGTTTTTTAAATTAAATAGATTCTATTTATTTCTATTTATTTTATCAATGACTTAATTTGTTTCTGTGTAGATATGTTTGCCACTGCAGACTTTAGGTGGCTGCCACTCCAACTGGCCCTGCAACTTGGCTTGTAGGACTCACCGTATTTGCTGCCAGCCTTGGCATTGGCATTGGCATTGGCAATGGCATTGTTGCTGCCAGCAGATGTGGTTGTTGCTGCTGCTGCTGCTGCTGCTGCTGTTGCTGCTGTTGCGGTTGTCGATGTCGCCGCATTGTTGCTGCCGCTGTTCTTGGGGATCGCCAGCAATGCTGCCGGCAGCAATAGCAACAGGCACAGCAGCAACATGTTGCAGCTGCCGAGGCACGCCATTGATTTCGTTGACATTATTTTCGGTTGATTTATTTAAGTTTGCTATTTGTTCTCATCAAATGTGTGTCAGTCGGGAGCTATTGGGCGATTGAACGTGAGGGAAAATGCAAGTGTTGTTGTTGCTACAATGCTCAGTTTTATCTTTAGATGAGCATATAACAAGAGTCCTTTGTTATAGCATTACTTAGATTTTGTTATCATATATGGTATAAATAATGGTGATTAATTTAAAAGAATTACAGTATTTATAATACTATGTTTTTATGTGAATTAAGTTAAAGTTCATTTAATTGAGTCTACTTAATAATCAAATAATAGTCAACATTTATTTTAATCGTGATTTATTTATTGAATGAAAAATGGTAATTACTACAAAAAAAAAAATAGTATTTATAATACTATATTGTCATGTGAATTGAGCTAAATTTAAATTAATATGTGGGCTCAATTAATTTAAATGCAGCTTAATTCACATGAAAATAAGTAAAAATAAGAAATATTAAGTAATCAAATAATAGTCAATATTTATTTTAAGCGTGATTTATTTATTGCAAAATAATAGTAAGTAATTTAATAGAATTACACTATTTATAATACCATCTTATCACGGAAATAAAGAAAAATTTAAATTTATTTATCCTACATAATAATAAAAAAATATTTATTGTTTTTAAATGGTAAAATTAGATTAAAAAAATTAAAAAATGTAGTTTATTAAAATAATTACTAATTGAAAATATTTATCATTAAAAAGATGCAGGGAATATTCCATGGGCGAAATTAACTACAGTTTGTATTATATATTATGATATTTTATCAGTTTGTTTTCTTTATGGTATAATTATATTAATATAATTTATAAATATTAATAAATTATATTACAGAATCACCAATTAATTCTCAAGTATCTGTAGTGACTTTTAATACGTTTTATCGTTTTATATTATTATAGTGATTTTTTTTATGCTGAATATTTAATTCAATTTTTGTTTAGTAATGCTAACCAGATTTTGCGGTTTGATGCTCTCAAAGAGCAATTTTCGCTGACTAAATTTAACTATTGTCCACAAAAATAAATCCCATTGGTCACGGCACACAAAATCGGTAAACTGCCGCTAGAATGCGATTTAAATTCAGATTTTTCGAGGCGCTTTTCCGACGCCGAACCGCTCGCCTCTGCCTGTGCCGCACAACTAAGTTTGGCTTTGTGATTTGGAGCCAACATCTGGCCAAGTCGGATCAGCTGTGGCCAACAGCGAACCCGAACCCGAGTGGAAGCCCGAAGCAATGCCAAGGCCGAGCCAAGGAAAGCTTTCGCCGGAGAGCTTTTCTCTCTCTCTCTCTGTTTTGGGGCTGTGTGGAAATGGGAAAATGCTTTCGGCCTTATCAGCGGCCGGTTATCAGTTGACAAACAGCTCGAAGTTGCCGCCGTGTGTGTTTTTTTCTCGATTTCAAAGGCTAAATTAAAAATCCATATCGGGCCAAGCTTTTTCCATAATTAAGGCGTGCATCAAAGGCTGGCCAACGTTAACTTCCATAAATTTTGCATTGTTGATTCGAGCCGATCACTTTCCCTTTTCTCCGGCTGCCTATTGGCCATTGTCTTGTGTTTATTCCTAACCAACTTTTCTGTTTTCTTTTTGTTTATGCGCTGCGCTCATTGTGGCTGCTCTCGCAGCTGGCTTTGATTAATGCTTAATCAGCAATATTATTGTTATTAGGTTTCTATAGCGGGCCGGCATTTTAATAAATAATTTGCTCGCCGCCTTTGTCGAACTCTGTCAATTATAAAGCCGGACAACAAAGTTTCTCTGCCACAAAAGATGGCAAAAATACAAAAATAAATGTTGTGTACGCAATGAGTGCCATAATGAGTATCTATAATTAATTGTTAGCACTCGTTGCATAAGCGAGGCCCTTTGTTGGCCAGAATGATATAAAAAGGCAGGGAAACCCACAGGTTTTACATTAATGAGCTTGCAATGCTATTTTTTGGTTCAATAGCTAAGAGTAATAGTCATATTTAATTCATTTTATTTTATTTATCTAATATATTTATTTAATTAGAATTTGTAAGCCCTTTTTTGTAGACCAATATTTATTTGATTTAGTTGCAACCTTAATAATACTCATCTTTCTGATTAGAGTAAGCTCTTTATATAAATACAAATATTTTTGTATTATGAAGTTTGCGACAATAAACTTTAATAATATTAGTTTATAGCTTAAAGATATAAAAATGTAAGTTTGTCATTTTATTAAGACTATAAAAATAAAAAGCAATAATAAGGGAATCATATAAAATAATACAGTAAAGTTGTTCCTCATTAGGGAATCGTATAAAATAATATAGTAAAATTGTTGCCTGGCCAAAAATACATTATTCTGCATTACAAAAATTACATCGGGAAGGCCCTAGCAATTAACATCTTTATTAGAGGTAATTTGCTTCCTGCTTATCGCAGGCTCTGGCTCCTTGATTAACTAAACCATTTAATATCGCCTAATTTCCATCGCTTCCGCTCCGAAAAAAGGAAAAAATTAAAGGCATTAACCCAGGGACACGCATGGTAATTTCCGGTTATACATTATGCTGCCGGTCCCTGGCCACCCATTAATATGATAATTAGACTGGTTAATAAATGTGATGTGACTTAAAGCCGCAGGTTACACGGTTATTTTTAGGATATCAAGGCCATAACTATTCCGGTCCCGAAACAATGTCCTGCCTGCTGCCACCTGTAACGTCATTCCCCCAGCGACCAAAAACTAGAAACATTTCTACTACTTACCGGACATCTATAATGTAATGAAACTGACTCGGATCCATCAAGAGTCCCCCGACAATCGTGAGCACTTGGCAACACATTCCCCTAATTCCGCTAATTAAAAATTTAATGAGCCTTTCAATCTAAAAATACCGCCGACACGAAAGCCCAGGAGCCCGAACAATTGGAACACCTGTTGGCCGAGTTAAACTCCTTGACGTGTTTCCCATGGGCAAAAGGGTCGCATTGCCAAGGATTTCGCCCGAAAAAGGGGATTCTAGGGCACAAATTGAAATGTGTTTCCCATCGATTCAGTTAGTCTCCCAGGCTCAGGGGGAAAATGGGAAACTTTGAGCCCTGCCAGCAGCTGCTGCCCGGGAGAATCGAAAAGCGTTCCGTTCATTCTTTTATTTTTCTGAGTGCGCCTGAAAGTAGGCAACGAACGCCGTTCCTGTGCGGCGCATAATTGAGTGGCGGCCATCATTGTCGTCGCCACAGCCAACTGATTTGCATACCGCTCCGCTGCCGCCGCTGCCGCCTAGTTCCGTCCAAGCTCTCCTCCTCGGTCTCGGTTTCACTCTGGCTTTGGCTTGGTCCCGGGCTCATGTCATTAGCAGCAGGACGAGGGCGTTGCGGGGCGGCGAAATTTACATGCCAACGCGTGACACACGCGGCGTATGCGCAACGCTCCTGGTCGCCGACGAACAGAGGTGTGCTTTAGGAGTTTTTCCAGCTAAATGTTGTACTTACTTAAAGGGAATTAGCAATATTAACATTTTAACCACTTTCGTTACTTTACTTTAACCAAAAAGCATTCAAATTTACTTCTTCAGTTTATATGAGATTTATTTTTAATAGTTCGCCTCAAACTCTCCCTATTTAATTAGGCTTTAAATAAAATAAATATCAGAAAGATTATTCCAGAATATATATTTCGTTACTTTACTTTAACTAAAAAGCATTTAAATTTAGTTCTTCCGTTTATATGAGATTTATTTTTCTTCGCCTTAAACTCTGCCCATTTAATTAGACTTTATATATATAAAATAAATATATATAAAATAAATAGCAAAAAGATTCTTCCAGATATTTAAAAAATATTGTTCATACACTTTTGTTACTTCTATTTTTAAAAACCTTCGGAAAATTTTATATTTCTACAAACTCCTTGGCGCTTTCTCCTTACTTCCTTAGGCCTATTATAAGAGTAAATCCTCTTAAAATTTTGCGTTCAACTAAATAGTTATTTAATATAAGGAAACACTTGTTTCAGTTTAAAATTAGATTTAGTTTCTGGTAATTAATGGTGGTTAGCACTGGTGTCGCCTGTCGTCCGCCTCGTTTTCGGCCAAACTGACTGTGGGGGCTAGCCTGCCCTTCCCCCATCCTGTTGTTCCTTGCCAGGATTACATGTCTAGGGCACATCAAACAAGCTTACTTACCAATGACCTCGTTAATGACGCACATACACAGTCGCACACTCAAACATTTACGCACACACACAACACACACACACGAGACCGAAAAGGCAACTTTGTGTGCCTTCGCCATGCTGTTGAGTTTACTTTGTAATTTTCGCTTATCAGATTTATTTTTATTTTCATTTTTGATTTTTTTGTCAGCTGCTACACAATACAAGCAGGGTGCTAGATGGAGACTTACGAGTGCCCTGTAATAATAATATAAATAAAGAAATAATGTATACTTTCCTTTAACGATTTCATATTACAAGCTATACGTTTTCATGTAAAAGGAGACCTTTAAGAAATGTTTTCCTTGGCTTTAAAAATTCAGAGACTTCCTCCTACTCCTCGAAGGATCTGCTTTGGCTGGAAGGGTATTGGAGGCATTACAACATCGATGGCTCCTGCTGACGTCGTCGAATTCCCGACTCCCGACTGGATCTGCGGGCACAGTTCAAGTAATTGCCTAGCCACTGTCGCAGTGGCAATAAAAAAGCGCCCGATTGCCGCCGGCTTCCTTCCGTGGCATTTGTATCATTCGGTTCCGGGGTCCCCCCCGCTCCTCGTTGGCCCTTTAATGAACACCCCGCTAATAACGCTGACAATATGTTTGGCCAACCGCCTTGATGATAATTACCGTTGACATCACTGCAGTGACAACTCCCTTCGGAAACAAGTGCACATATGTGGCATTCTGATACTGTATTTATGTCATCGTCATATAACCATTAACACATGCTCTAGGTAATTACAGTACACTAAGTTAAGTTAACTATTAATTAATTGGTCGAGCGCTGGCCACGTTGCTTGCTTTGTTTATGGCTCCGGGAAATTCATTCGCTTCCGGTTGAGGCTGTACTTCCGCTTCAGCGAAGGCTGCCCAAAAGTATGCTAGTCAGCGTGTACATTAAATTTAAATAATACTTGTGTGTGGGGGTGTGTTTTGTGGGTGTGTGCCTGTGGTTGTGTGACATACATAGGGTAACTACACATACATAACGAGGAGTATTCGTAGAATAGAACAAAAAAAAGTAGTTACAAAACTTGTTTGTGGAATCAACGCAAATCAGATTTACATATCAAAGGAATTGTTTTTGAGTTACACAACTTAACAGTGAACTACGTGCTAAGGGTGGTCACTAGACTGGTGCCTTAAAGCTGTGATTATGTATGTAGTTTCATAGAAATGTCCTCTTGAGTATTATCGATTTTGATGCAAAAAACACTCCAGTCACTCCAATATCCTTTACTTTACTACAGATTTTAAGAACAGAAAATATATTGGTTGATATTCTTTTTTTGGGTTTGGTTTTGGGTTAATTGTTTTAGTGTTTCAATGCTTAAAATACAGTAATTATTATTACTATTTTAGGCGCATTAAACTTTACAGCCCAATTAGTTTTTGGAACACACTAATTCTCCTTCTCACATAAACTAAGATCAAATAAAATATAGAAACATAATACCATAATTTGGAAAATCCCTAAAACGAATTTACTTTATTCTAAACAAATAATTTAATTTAATTTTCGTGGCCCTTAAATTTCAAGTCAATCTACTTTCGATTTAGTTTCCGATGGAATGGTATTATCCAATTGTTCAACCCATAAACTAAATATTAAATAATTAAAACATTGATTTCTCGCACTGACTTCTCTGTTTCTTTGTTTTTTGTTGTTGTTTTGAACCATAAACCGAATAAATTTATAACCAAATGTGTTGGCTTTGTACATTTCACGTTAATTTTAGCACCAGCCTAATGAATTGAATTTGCTACATTTTTTTCGTTTAAACGTGGGAGGAATTTCTTTTTGTTCGCCGAGGCCTGCCGTTGGCCTCGCTGTTGTTTAAGGTGTAAACTGGAATTTGTTTGCTATCAACTAAAACATTGACTAAATATAATTGCACCTACTGCAGGCCCGGCGGCTGCTCCTAGCTGTGCTCCTTGCACAGTCGCAGGAGCAAAGGATAGTGCAGGTCCTCGTCGTAGAGGGCGGAGTCCGCCTTCAGCTGGAGGTGCCGCTGCCAGATGGTCTCGTTGTACCGCGTGGCCAGCTCCACCCGGAATCCCCTGGCCACGCACTCGTCCTGGAACACATTCAGAGTGCGTCCCCGTCGCGGGGCCATGATCAGGGCCGATCCCTGGGGCGCCAGGTAGTACCAGATGGTGTCCACCAGGGCGGACCGGGCCTCGTCGAAGAACAGACAGTCGGCGCAGAGGATGAAGTCGAACTTGGCCTGCTCCGCCTGTGCCCTGGCCCCCTTCTCCTGCCACTTCAGCACCGAGCACTTGGTGTAGCAGCTCAGCTCGTTGAGGCAGACTGTCTTGCGGACGTTCTCCACGGAGATCTCGTTGCCGTCGGTCAGGTGGACGGCATACGGAGTGGCGTACTTGGCCAGCATCAGGCCGGCCAGGGAGGTGAATCCCCCACCCAGCTCCAGGATCCACTTGCCCCGGTACGACGACACCTCGGACAGGACCAAGGCGGTCAGGGCCTCCTCCGAGGGCCAAACGCAAATGTTGCCCGTGTTGTTGAAGCCCATCAGATCGCTGGCGGTCAGCTGGCGCTCCATGTGATGGATGTTCACGGAGTACTCCAGCTCGTTCTCCAGCGCCATGCGGTACTTGTACCAGTTCTCTGTCTTCCCCAGGCACTTGAGGCTCACGTGATCCTCGAAGCTGTCCTGGCGTAGGAGATCGAAGCTCTTGAAGCGGCGCACGGAGGCGGTCTGCTCCTCGGCGAACTCGTCGCTGGACGAGGAGACCGTCTCCTCGGAGTCCTTGCGCAGCACCTTGGCCAGGATCTTCCAGCGCTTCTGGGCGGTATTCTGCAGGTTGGGCGTGGCCGGCGGTGTGGGCGGCATGAAGGGATTCGATGCCACCTTCCCGTCCAGCGCCATCTGTTCCACCTCCTCCAGCTCGGTGCTGGGACTGCCGGGCATGTTCCGGTTGATGTCTTTGTCTTTGTTGTTGGCGGTGTCCTGGTTGTTGTTGAGCACTATGGGCACCTCGGGCATGCCCAGGCGAGCGTCGAGGGTCATCTTCTGGTGCTCCTTGAGAGCATTCAGTGTATTGTCGATATCGTATCGCAGCAGCAGCGATATGGTTGCCAACTGTGCCACGTCCACTTCCGGAGATGGCTCCTCCAAATTGTTGAGTTGAGTTTCGGGCGACGCTTTCTGCACCAAAGCAGCTGACATTTTACTTCGGGCCAACTTCGTTTTCGGGTGTCCCGTTTCGAGTTCTCAGCTTTCAGTTTTCCATTTTCCGCCCTGCACAGGGAAAAGAGAGAGAGAGAGAAAGGGGAGACACGAGTTAAGTCAGAGTTCCTCCAAAGTTTCCCCCTTCGAATGCCGAATTTCCACTGTTGCCCTGTTTCAGGCCCATTATTTTCCAATTATGAATTCTTAATGGCATTAAAAATGCAAATTATCCGACCATAAAAATAAGGCAAATTATACCGAGCAGAAAGATCCAACGGAAAATCATGAAAAATCTTTGCCCACACTTTTGTCGACAAGAAGTCTATGAGTATATGTAGACATATTATTTAGGTATACATTTTATGAGCAACACATTTTTTCTGATGGCAAATTGATCGACTTTTGTATATGGTGTAAATATTTCAAGATTTACCTCCAGTATAAATATTATACTTCATAAGGTAGCATTATTAATACTTATTATGATTTTAATTATAAGAACCTACTTTTTATACTACACAAATTATAAACATGTGTTCCCTCCTAGATAAATCATAAAAATATGTGTGTATAAAATGATGACTTTAATTATAAATTATTAACCGGTAACATAAATCGCTTAGCTAAACTTGTAGTATATCTCTCCATAAATTATATCATAAATCTGCCATTAAGTCCATCGCCTGCAGTCCTAAAATAATCCAAACTCGGCGAAAATAGAAACTGTCTGTACAAGAGACTATATATTTACGTGAGTATCTGCTACCTTGGCCTTTGTTGTTTTGATTGTTGCACATTCTCACTCTGTATATTTTGAGTTCTGTTCCTGGACGTATAAATTCATCAAATTTGAGAAATTTTACAGCTCATAAAAAATGCTAATTGTGCTGACGCGAAAGCACAGACGGCAGATGGGAGTTTTTCCAGCAAAGAGTGCCGGCGCATTTCCCATTTCCCATTTCCCAGTGCCCACCCAGCATATGGTGAATACACGGGCCTGTCGGTGATAAGAGAGGGCGTTCGTTTCAGATTAAAGGTTTGTTTTTGGTTTTTGTTTTTTGTGTTTTTTTGTGTTATGTCCGGACACCTGGGAATGTTGCTGTGGGTGGTTTTCGTCTGACCATTGACACCTGCTCCGGTTTACCTGGACCTCGAGGGCGTAATCACTGCCTGAGCAATTGAAATTCAACGGAATTTATGTGTTTGTCTCTCGCAGATTTGTTGTGGGCCGTTGAATTTCCCTTGAAATGTTATGATGGGGTGAAAGTCCGTAAACAAGCGCAGTTTGCGGGAATTATAGCCCCTGGCAAAGTGCATTAATCCGCCTAATTCTGACGCATTACCCCGAATTCTTAGTACATCCAATTAAAATTGTCAATAATTACTCTCTAATCATTAGCGTAATTATTTCGTTGCTTGTGGTATTATATAGATCCTGTTTTCACCGCAAATTTGTTCAGAATTGCTTATTGCATTGACAGTTTGACACTTATTTGATGCGCAGTTTGTGGCCAATAATTTGGCATAAATGTTTTCATATTAACCCGCTCAAATATTTCAATATATTTCTGAATAACAAGATTGGTTTGATACTTAAAATCAATGATAAAATATAAAGACTTGTAGATAATTCTAAGAAATTAGGACATATATCTTAACTTATTATAAGAATTCCGAATTCCACTTTAGTCCTTCTTTATTAATAATTACCTGCCACATATACCCCTCAAAACTGATCAGGAACCATGGAAAAATAAACCCACGCAAACAGTGCTAAATTCCCCATTTAAATTACAATTTAAATTACCAATTCCGTGCTTTTTCACTCAGTGTTTCCATCAATGCCTTATCAAACATTAACAAGTTTGAATAAGTTCGCCAGACCTCGAACTACTTTTTAAGGACTCTGCGCCAGAATCCTGATTGCTGGCCCAATAAAACTTTTGTGAGCTTAAAGCATGTTGATTTGCATTTGCCGAACGAGAAGAACATGAATATTGAGCAGCATCCTTCCAGGACTTGGTCCTAAACCCGCAGCTTAGCCTATGTCCAAAGTTTAACAGCGAAAACTTCAAGCGAACTTTAAAGTCTGTCAATAAAAACCGACAATGTTTGCATAATGCCCTGGAAAATCCTGCCTCAACCCCGGAAAAACTTGAAGGATTACGCGGCCACCTGAGGGAAATTTCGTCGCGGTGGTGATAGATAAATATATCTGAAATTAAGCTACAAATTTTATACATAGATGTTTCTTCGATAGTATATATAGTACCTTTCCTTTTACTTATAGTTACATCTCCAGTTTGGCAGGCAACTGCCTTCATTCATTGGAAATTTAAAGTTTTCCCGCTGGCAAATTTATCCAATCCAATTCAATTCAATCGCTTGAGAAACTTTCTTTGCTCTGTTGTCGCGGCGCAAAAAAGTTGCAGGAAGAAAAGTGAAGAAAGGTTTTTTACTTCAAAAACAAAAAAAAGAAAGTAGGAAAGAAATCGGGGGTTGCTCGGAAAACTCAAAAGTAAGCAGAATGACTTTCATGCGTGTTGGCAACGCAATGTGGCAGAAGGGCTGAATAGGGGTTTCCCCGATTTTCACGCTTTCCGCCCCAGAATTATCCCCAACGATGGCGCATCACGCAAGACTTTATAGAACCCATATATCCTCCACATCCGAGTGATGGATCCCCGTCGCTCTCCGGGCTCATTGCCCGCATTAACTCTTATAATTTATTATTTATTGTCACCGAAATTTGCTCAGCTTTTCTTTTTTATGTTCTTATGTGCGGCTTTTTTTATGATTATTATTTCGGCAGTGACCTTGGGGCCAGAAGTGTCAACAGACACATGACTTCTGGCTGTAAATATGTACATAAGCCCGATAAAGAGCCAACTGTGAAAAAGAGTTATTCCAGACGCCGCCACGATAATACAGTCAAATTTAATTATGACTGACAGCCGCTCGGGGGTGGATCTTATCCATAAGCGAATATATATAATTCTTTATCACGATAAGAGTCGGCAGGTGGAGACCAGGTGACACTGCCTGAGATTATTTTTAATGATGTCAAAGAATTTAATTAATAGATGCTACGATGAAATAAATTCAACAAATTTAAGTCTTTCTATAATTTTAAACTTATATAAATTAATGAGATTTGAGAGTATACTACTCACGGACTTGTTTTCTTTAATGTTCCCCAAATAAAATGAAAATGAAAATTAATTACCTTGGCGTTCCATAAATATATATGCCAAATACTGTCGGGCCATTAAACCTATTAGCAAAAATCACTGCTGAGAAGTCAAGAGCGAGCTGCTTTTCACTCGGCTAGGCTCAGCCATTAATCATCATCATTTCGGTGCTGTACGCAGTAATTACCTTTAGCACACAGGGCGTATGCGTAATAGGCGAAAACTTTGAAGCGCTTCCTCCTCCATCTCTGTATATTTTTCTCGAGCGCCTTAAACTTTTATTAGCGCACACCGATTTACGAGCAACTAACTGTCTGCGCTATATTTGCTATATCAGATACATGCAGATATATATTTATCCCCCCGATTTGTTTACTGTTTACTGTTTACAGGCGTAAGTTGATTTCGACCGAAACTTTTTTCATGTTCCCCTCAGTTTTGACTGCAGGCCAATGCCAACGCATCTGTCCATCTGTCCATAAGTACGTACATTCATACGCGAATGCTGAGATTTAATTTACGCTCACATCTGTTTTTATGGTGCATTTCTTTCTCCATTCAGTGGGATTCCCCTGCCCGCCTTCGCGGCCCATTCAGAAGCCTCGGGGCGAGTTCAAGCAAGTGCAAAAATGTAAATAAAAATCCAATTTTCTTCCGCCTCGCCGGCCGAGGGTGTCCGAAATAAAATATTAATTAAATTATTTGCATAGCGCACGGCTTCGGCCTTCGAGCCGCCCGGGGCTCCACTACCCCATCGCGTCCAGAAATATTTCCGGCTTTTCCGGAAGTGGCTGTGGCAATGTCACCTCCCATTTTTATTGCCTGTCACTCACTCGCCTCTCCCCCCGTTCCCCCAGCTCATAGTTCTTTGGTTCTTTGGCTCTCTGGCTCTTTGGGGCTTGGCTAAGATAATATTTGACGCTGGGGGAAGTGGGCGCACTCAAAGAAATGTGCTCAGTGCAAACAATATTTTTTCCAGAAAATTTAAAAGCGAATCCGGACCCAAGTTCTCGGTAGGACCTTGTCCTGGGATGGAGTGTTTTTATGTGAAAGGTTTGTTTTAAAAACAAGTGGCAAGTTAATTAATTTATTGAATTTCCTGAGAAGGAATTGTCGAAAATATTGTTGTCATATTTAATGGTTATTTTACAAAATACAATTTTAATTTAATTTAAACCAAATATCGAGTTGGCAAAAGTTACTACATATACTGAAAATATTTTCCCGAACTCCTACGTTTTTCTCTTAGTGTTCCCAGTGTGTCGCACCGGCGAATGGGAATTGGGAATTGAGGTGAGCGAACCGCAAGCTCATGACATTCAGAAAAGTTCAAGGGGAATTCCCCGATCTGCAGCAAGGTGCTGCACAAATAATGTGATTACGCCGGACAATAATGACGAGCTAACCACCTAGGATGAGTTGCCAGAATTTCGAGTTCTAGTGGTTTATTGATTTGATTTAGCAATGTTGGAGATTTTTTATTTTAGCCAAGGCTTTTAAGAAGTTAGTATTTGCTCTTTAAAGCCATTTTGGAGCTCTCTTTGAAAAACAGACTGTCAGAATTAGCTTGGCTTTCTTTTAAGTCTTTCACTCAGTTGGAAACTTATTAAAAGTTGGCAAAAGGTCAGTTGGCAAACTTGTAGTCAGAAACTGTTGGTAACTAACGAATTTTTAAATAGTTAAGCTAGGATTAACTTAAAGAGAAGTAAAACCCATATAAATCCACTAAATATTTATTAAAAATCTGAAAATCTTTCGATTAAAATGTCGACCTAAAAATGCCAATATTTGATGTCTTTTGGAGACCATATTATGGCCAACAATGAAATGATATCCAAATGTCGTATATCTTTCGATTCGCCATTAAAATCTTAATTATCTAAAAATAAAATTCTTTAAAAAAGTGAGAAAATTTTTGTTTGCCGATTTTTGAAAATTTTATAAGGGGTTACATCATTAAAATTGTCAAAAATTGACAAAAAATTTATTATTTTTAATGCCGAATCTGGATATGCAGATTAATTAACCAACTAAAAACTACCACAGAAAATCTTTCCGAATTGAAATTGAGGCAGTTTTGGCAAAGTTATGGATATTTTAAACTGTGACTTGTCCAAAAAAATAGGGTATTAAAAAATTCGAATTTCTGAGGTCTTCTGGAGAGCATATTATGGTCAATAATGAAATGAAAGACAAATGTCGTACATTTTCCGATTCGCCGTTAAAATTCCTATTATTTAGCAATAAAATATTTAAGAAAATTGAAAATAAAATTTTTTCCAATTTTTAAAAATTTTATAAGGGGTTACATCATTAAAATTGCCAAAAATTGAGACAAAATTTATTTTTTTAAATTTCCAAACTCAATATGCAGATGAATTAACCTACTAAAAACTAGCACAGAAAAGCTTTCCGAATTGAAATTAAGGCGGGTTTGGCAAAGTTATGGATATTTTTACCTCTGACTTGTCCAAAAAATTAGGGTATGAAAATGTCGACTCAAATATTTGATGACTTCTGGAGACCATATTATGACCAACAATGATTTGATAACCAAATGTCGTATATCTTTCGACCAATCTTATTTCTGAATTTATTCCTAAAACCCTTCTAGCTTCGCTTAATATTTTCTTTTGTGGCCTTTAAAAATCCGGAAAATTCCCTAAGCCTTGGTACATTCTTGGAATATACACATTAACACATATGCCATGCTGTTTTCAGCACCCAGGCTTCCCCAGCGTTTTGATCCTTCTGCTTGGTTTTTGGCATCTGGCGAGTTATTTGGAAATTGTGATAACAATTTAAGCCACGTACAGCTGGAAAATTTACATATTATGCCAAGACCGTATGCTAACTTCCTCCCCCTCGCCGTTTCCCTGTGACGACACAATTTTCCTGTGTGCACATGGAGATGGAGAATGCAAAAAGCGCAAATATGTAAAACATTTTGTAGGAATAACTGAAAGTCGCCAAGTCGCCAAATGGATGCTGTTCGGGGGTGCTGGGAGAGGTGTGTTACTTAGCGCGGAACCTTGGGGGCTTCGAGGCAGCCAGGAAGCCAGGGAGCTGGAAAAAATTATATTATCTTCCCAAGATATTGACCTCACTGGGGGGTCTGTTTTAGGGTCCTTCTCTCCCCGGGTTTTCTGGGCGAAACATTTCGCCAGCGTCATTGCAGGACTCTTAATCATCGCAGCCAACGACAGACATTTTTGGCAGGCGCCATAATTTAAAAATAACAGGCCAGCGCCTGGATAACATGCCCGAGAACAGGACAGCCTTGATAAGGATATGCGCCAAGGACACAGCACATCGTTAGCAGCTGACATTAACATAACAAATGCCAAAATAAAAAGCCAACCAGGCATAGGAAAAAGGAAACTGAATTCCCGGCTAATCCACTTTGGGTGTCTTCAACTCAAAAGGGACACAAGGACATCGTTCGGGCAATTAGGGAGCACTATTTAATAACAAAATGCGCCAAATCATATTAGCAAAGACCCAAAAACTGGAAAATTTAATTTCCCCGCATTTCCACCCTCCCCGGCGGCTGGTTCCTTGTCTGTTTCATTCACAAACAAAAATAAATAGACGCATCAATAAATAAACAGGCAAATAGTTTGCGCCATAAACATGCACACAAACATCGCAGACACAAGTTGGCCAACACACACATGTGCACAAATGGAGCGTGTACGACTATATGTCGGTATGTACACACCATAATGCCCATCTGGATATATGGCGCATTGTCATGGAGACAACTCTCGCTCCAACTGGCAACTCAGTCAAATGTCTGGAGCGCCTCTCATCTCAGCGGGACGCGGATGGGGACGGGGACCGGGGACTGGGACCTGGACCTGTGCTGCCTGTTTTCAGGAAGGATAAATCTGGCTTTGGTGGCAGGAAAAACTAACTAAATTGGTTTACTAAATTAAAATAAATATGGGAAAAATCAGCGGGGTTTCCCTAGCTTTTATCATTGTGAAATAGGGGACATGAAACTAAGTAAAGCTCAATAAGCAGCCACATAAATTGGTTATATATTTTCCTTGATTTCTCAATGGTTTTTAATAGCTTATTTTCATAAAATATATATTAGTCACTATCCTTTTATTTTGTAGGAAAAGCACCTAGCTAAGGCTCAATAAGGAACAACCCAAATATTATTTCAATCTCCCTAGATATCTTCTTTGTCTTTATAATCCTTAGTTCAGCTATAATTGATTTTAATGTTTATTTTTCAGAATGTATTTTCCACTGAAATAAATTAAGTTGCATTTACATTAAACTGTCATTCTTTACCATATTTTTAAGCGTATTTTCATATAATTTCTATGTATAATTTATTTATTTAAATGAATTATCAATACTTTGATTTTTACACAGTTCCTAAAGTTATTAATATATTTATGGTTAAGGTATATATTATATATTTAGAGTTAAGGTATTAAAAATATCGAATATCTGGCAAGAATCAAATGAAAATATACATATTTCTTGGTAAGAAATAACAAAATTTTGCCATTCCTGGAACACTTGCCCGATTTGGCGGAAAAAGGCCAACAGGACAGCATTAACGAGCAGGAAGGGACACTCGGGCATGGAATATGCTAACAGCGTACATGGACACTCTACCAGCTCTATAAATAGTCAGCCGAGGGGAGTGGCGGTGTAGTTGTAGAGGGAGGAGCCGAAGGCTGCCGGAGGTAACTTGCCTCAGGTGCATCAGACGCCGGCAGCAGCGGGCAGGAGGCAGAATGGTGACGTGTGTCAATGCTCTGCCGGCACTGGGATTCTGATGGGAGCTCTCCTGACATACTCGCGTACGAAGGACATTAAGGGGGATGTTCGGTTTGTCCTGGAAATGTTTCCTGGCCCCTAATGGGTCAGCGGTAAATATACTAATTTGTTTTTACTCGGAGCAACTAGGGCTTGCGGGATCAAGCAAGTGACTCAGTTTGTGTTGACCTAAAACTAATTCCTTTGTTCGAATTACATGATGTTTTTAAGGTTTTTCGTTTTAAAAGGCAAAGAGTTTCGAGATTTAAGCTCACTCACTGATATTTTTATTTAAACTTTTGTAGATATTTAACTTTTACTAACCAACTAACCCAATAGAATGGGGTATAACTATATTGTAACTATGCAACCTAGGCTATTCTGTAGTATTCATCTTCTTTTGCAGCTTATTTAATTATTTAATAATAACTTAAGGCTTAATAGTGTAGATATTTTCACATATAAATTAATATTTAGATTTATTTCGATATTAGGCGGTACCAAGCTTTCGCTAGTGACGCCTTTGTCGCATAAAGCCAAAGGATGCCCATGTCGGAGCTTCCTCCGCATGCCACATAAGTGGTCCTTTGCCGAATAAAGCTGTGCTGGATGGGCCAGGGCCGTGGGATGTCCTGGTGGGAATGTGTGCCAGTGTGCGGGGGAGGGTGGGGAGTCTGCCTAAATGCTTTCATCACTCAGCTGGAAAGGCACGCACGCTCCACTGCCCCCACGCAGGCACTCACGCACGCGGCACGCCCGGCACGCCCGAGCGGGACGCAGATTCCGTGGAGTCGGGCTGTGTAAACATCAGTCAAACGGAAGGGGGCTGAAGGGACTGAAGGGTCAGATCCAGATCCCCAATTGACCACTGGAGTGGCATAAACTGTTACTTCAACTGGCTATATGTTTGGCCAGCAAACCTGCTGCTCATATGTACGTACGACTCTATTGACGGATGATTGACTGCCAGTAGCTTATCGTAATTTTGAGCGAAGGTCAATTGGGTCTTATTGAGTCAATAGCCGTATCTTGTGAATGAGTCTTCAACCCGGCATAGTTTTGGCTCTAACGCTGACATTGTAATAACCACATTAGCCCCATGATAATAATTGGTATATTAGGCAATTGTTTTATTTATAGAAAATCACCACGACTGTCACCGATAATTTGAAGACAATCGGCTGACTCCATTGCGATAATTCTTATTGAAATATTACCTTGCCAAAGTTTCATTTACTGGGACAGTTCTTTAGTATAAATACATTTAATTTATACCTAGGATAAATATGTCTTTGTTCTGTTAAATGAGAAATAAGTCCCAATAAAAACACCTTTTGCAACTGCAACAGATTTAACATAAAATTGAGCTTAAATCGATTAGCAAAAATATTTTAAAATATTTATGGGGCCCCTTCATAACATGGTAAATTTTTGTAGTCTGTGGAAAAAGTATTTGCAGCTATTCAGCTCTTTTTAGACATAAATCACAGTAGAGGCAATCATCTTTTCGCATCTATTACAGTTCAAACAGTCATCCATCCGTGCAGCCATTACATATTCCAGCAGACAAACAACCAATATTGTCCTTATAACCATAAATCTCTCGATTGGAAAATGTTTTTCAGCTAAAAAACAAAGCCCACGAGAGGGAGGCTGCCTTTTCATAAATCAAATCAGAGATGCAGCGATCTTTGCCCATTGAGGCTTGTCTCTGAGCCTTTTCACTGCACATTTGCATTCGGTTCGTGGGAGATTCAATTTATATTTGCTCGCCTGTTTTATTTTCAATATTGGAAGTGCATTGTGTGTGGAATAAAATGAAATACATGGAATATGGAATATATGTGCAGGGCATAGGGGCTATTTTCTAATGAACTTTGACACACGAAAGCGGGTTGTCCATGTGACCGCCCCCTGAATCCTCCTAACCCGCTAGATCCTCGCGTGTCCGTGTCACAAGTCAAGAGGAAAAGGCAGCGGGAAAAACTGCAGCAGCTCCAACAATGCAATGCCCTAAGCTGCAATGAATGAAAAATCAGCTTGACGCATGCAGCTTTTTTTCATTTTTTTTTAGTTATTGTTATTGTTGGTTTGCGAAGTGCCCTGAGGGCAAGTAAAATGAACTAAACTGACTGATGGATTGACTAACTGAAGGACAAACTGGCGGACGGACTGGCAGCTTGGCAGACTGACAGCCTGACTGACTGCTGCGAAGCCAGTCTCGCAACAAAGGCTAAGAATCAAACCGGCTCGAAGGCATATTACCACTACTCAATTCGCTTTCATCCCAGTCCCTGGAGAGGCAAGGAAATTTATTTATTTTGCGATTATCGTCAGATATGTTGACGGCTCCCTCTTGAGTATGCAAACACAAGTAGCTTCCACACACCCACAGGCACTCATAATGCAGCTGAACAATAGGAATATATATTCAAGTACCCAGCACTCTTTCCATCAAAAATAAAACACTTAATCCGGCTGGTTATTGGTGGCAATCAACACTAAGAGCTAGGACTGTGGTGTTTAGAGATTGCTTTTTGTTTTAAGATATTATTATTTAGGCTTTAGGTACTTCTTTTTACAAGATTTTATTTATTGTAGGAGGAGAAACAAAGAACAAGCTTATATGATAGGATAAAGTAAATTCATTTATAACTAAAAGGTTTTAAAAGAGTATTTAAAGCGATGCCTAAGAATAGGTGGATGCCTTTCTAATTGTTATTTTTAGTTAAAAATAAAATAGCCTCAATTTGCTTCTCAGAATACTGAAGCAAACTTTAACCTGCACTTTAACCTTTACTTTACCTTTAACCTATGCTCAATGCCATTACATAGTTGTGTTTAAAGTCGAATATTATACGGAAGAGGGGGTATATATTATAAAACCATGATAAACTGGAAGCCACACTTGCAGGCCCCATCTAGGCTTCTTTTCTACCCCTTTTCCTGTCCAACATGCCCAGCCAACACTTAGAAAAAAGGGGTAGCCACAGGAAAGCGAGCTTATCGCGAAATCTCGGCCAACTGCAGCGAAAATAGTTAGTAAGTTCGTTAGTTGATTATTACATGTCCTGCCACTGTAACCACCTCTACTCCCCTTTGTTCCCCCTGGTGTTCATTGTTATTTTTTTATTTGTGGTCGCAGCCACTGCAGCTGCTGCTGCCGCTACTATTACAGTTGCTTATCGCAGCTTAATGGGTCACTGCATTTTAGCGAAATTTTTCGAGCTGACGCGGCGTGTGCGTAATTCGCTGGGATTACGTATACGCCGCGTTGGACCAGCAACCAACGACGACCCACAAACAACGGGCAGATCCCTCGCTCCTTGGCAGCCTCTCGCACGCAGACACAGGCTCGCATTATGCAAACTTGGCAATAAAAATTCAATTAAGCCACAAGGACGCGCTGTCAAGTGAGGGGCTGGCATCGGGGGGGAGGTGCTACTCGAAAAGGAAGGTTGGGCCATGCCGATAAATCACAAAATTTTGTAACGTGCCCGTCGGCTGCAACAATAACAAATTGTGACATGCTGTGCTGCCGCTTACGACTTTGATGCACGTTTTAATTATAATTTTGACGCCAACTGTTTAAACACAGTGCCACACACACACACATACACACACGATAACGAAACAACAACAACCAGCACTAATTGTTTGCCTGGGAGGACGGGGGGCATGGAAAAAGCGAGTGCAGAACCTCACATGTGTGCCGTTTTTGGGGGGTAGAAGAGGAGAAGGTGGCAGGACCAGCAGGACAATGGCTAGCTCACATGCACAGACGACGCACCCACTCCATGCAAAACCACACAAGTCACGAAACCACCAAGCCCAGACTCTACAGTCGAGAATATAAACGGAGAGAAATTCCAGGAAAACCAAGACCTCAGCCTCAGATGATATTCCGGCTAAACTAGAAATGTGCATTTAATTAGGTCCAGCTTGTTTTTCAAGTAAATGCACACATACTCGTGATGTGAATATATATATAATATTTTTACGAGATGTTAATGGAGAGGGCTTGGGGCAGTCCTTAAATATATTATATTAAGAGCTGGAAACTATGAAAAAGCACAGGCAACAGTCATTGAATGTTATCAAGTTCCATAGATAGCTTTATTCAAGTACTTTGTAGCCCATGGAGTTATATTATCATAATTGATTTCGCTTCTATAATCACAAATTTAGTTTGTATATCATTTGTTTAATCAACCAAGTTAGGAAAATGTGGTGAAATGAAAAGGCTCAGTTGGCATGATAAACCCTTTTTCAATTGCTCACCTTAATGATTCACCAACAGTTTGTAGTTAATTTATAGTTGCCTCGTTTATAGTTAATTTAAAATGTCACAAAATGATATAGAAAAAAAGTATAAATCTATAAAGACGTTATTCTTTCGTGTGATCAATTTAATTCTTCAGAGATCAAATAAAAATAAACAAAACATATTAAATCAGTAGCTGGAAGCTTTAATTAAAGGTTTATTTCTATCATAAGGAGGCATTAAAGGGAAAATTAAATATAGATTGTATAATATGAAATGTCCTGTAAATCTCGGTTATATATTCAGAATAATTTTAAATATACCTAAAATCTAAACACTCTCAAAGAGTAATTAATAAAAATAATAATGATTAAGATGGCCAACCCTTCAATACAACCGCTTTAAATCAGACCCTTGCTATTCTTTTACTCCAGTCCCTGTTCTCCTTGATTAATTTTATTACATCGTCTTTTATTTTTTTTCTCTCAGTGCATTAAGCAGTAATACGTAGCAACTTTTCGACATGTGACCGTCTGCGGCCGCTGGATAAATGTGAGTGGATCGATGAGTGATGCAGGGTCCGCGGGGTGTGTGTTAGATTTATAGCCCCAAAGCCAAGGATACCCCACATCCCAGGGTGTGTGTGTGTGTGTGAGGGGGGGACTGTGAGTAGGCTCTACTCAATTAAGAATCATCAGCGTGACATTAGTGCCATTTGCAGATGAGAATCGCCGGCGGGAAAAGTGCAGGGAAGGCAAAGATACAAGGACGCGACAGTCGAACACGTGCAGTGGCCTTTTGTTGGGCATCCTGGAGAGGGAGGGATACATTTCCGTCCCACTGCCATCATTCTATTCAGCTCTCAATCAGGGCTCATTTGCCGAACGTCTTCTTCGGCTCATCAATAAATCGGGGCCATAAATCTCTTTCAAGTGTTTGCCTCATCATCAACAGACATATTTACGCCGAGCAAGGAGTTTAAACTAAATAAATAGAAAGTGATTTCGCAGCTTGGTTCGGTTTTTACGACTGAAGAAAATTTAATGCATCATTTCGCTTTAATTAGGTAGTAAAACGGGGAACTACGTTCGGCAGTAAAAGGACATTAGGCGGTGGCCAAACTGAAGCTCGGGGAGTAAATAAACTTCAAGTTTTCCGGAGGCAATAAGGATGGCAAGTCATGGGGCGAAAGCTGAGAAAATGTTGACCAAATGGGAATCACTAGGCGTAAATGAAAAGTAATTGAAAGCGATTGACAAATAGAACCGGGATTGGCAGGGCAAATGGGAATTGCAATTGGCTCTGGCCTAAGCTCAATTGAACTCTGAGCCTGCTAGAGATGTTTGCCGTAACTTGGCAACAAATTAATTATTAATGGGCAGTAAAAACCCAATGAAAAACGCACAGGTTCAGCAGAGTGGAAATAAAATAAGGAAGGTAATGAGAGCGCCGGAAAGTAGAACAATGACAGAATAAATTAATTGTATTTAGTTATTCCAAGGGCCTGGCTGTTTGCCCTTTCGAAACTACGTTGCAAACTCTATGCATATCTAAGATTTTCTTTAGTTAAGTGCTAAATAGGAAGTGTAGAATCCACTTTAAATTTGCATTCTGCCTAAATTAAAATTTAAGAGAACTTCTTGGAATTATTTCATTAAAGAATATATTATTTGTGGTTTTAATTCATGTAATCCCTTCATTTATACTAATCGCCTTAATAACCTTTATCAAATAAAGGATAAATGGATTATCTTTCCGCCATGTTCCTTTGCACATTTGAATTGCTCAAGATCTCTCAAAAATTTTCATTTGACTTGCAAACTTTGATGAGAGCAACTTTCTGATGCAACCTTTCGCAAAAGTATTAGCCCTCGCCAGAGTTGGAAAGTCCGGGTCTGACCTTTTCGAGGACTTTGGCAACACAAAAGCTGGCTAGTTTCCATTTCCGGCAGCTCAAAAATTTTGCAGAGAAATAATATTTATTTTTACTGCAGGCCACAACGAAAATGCTAACCTTCTGTTCGGCTTAGTCAAAAGTCAACCGGAGTTAGATAAGTAATATTAGTTAGTGTGATATTGGTATCAGGGCGGCCTTTGTGCGTTTAAGATAAGTTCAAACTTATCGTTGGAAATATTCAAAATCAAATTCCATCGGTTTGGGGCTTCCTTGAGTCGAAATTGTTCACAAACAAATCAGAAAACAGCTCATAAAAATTTCAAAAACTTGATGAACAGCGCGCCGCACACAAGTTTACAACGGCCACAGACAGTTTCGTTACAAAATGTAAACACGAGGGATTTCAAAAGCCATTTACCAGTCAAAAATGTTGTTGGCGAGGCAATTAAACCGCTGCAAACTCCAGAGTGCTTGGGATATGTTTCTTCTTAGTTTGACGCTTGATAAATGTGTTTAATACATAGCATTTAACACACATTTAATCACTTTAGTGTTACTTTTCATTCACGAAATTCTTGGCACTTCAACCATTTCCCTTTGATGATTTTTCTTTTTGATAATTCTTCAAACCACGCACAATCTTCGCCTGCAGCACACGCGTCGAGAGCAACAACAAATAGCCAAACAGATGCCGCGCCAGTTGCCAGTTCAGTGTTATCCGCCCGGCCAACGTTGCGTATGAGCGACGACGACAAACTGAAATGGAATTTGAAATCCGAAAGAGCGAGCAGGCCGCCAGCCGCTTCGAACATGTTGCCTCGCATGACGAATCCCCTCGAACATGTTGCCAGCGTGGGTGGACCTCGGGGGAGGCGGTGCTGGGACACCCTTTTCGGCTTATCACTGGAAATTAAGACAAAGCTTCGCCCCGAAGACGTCGTGGGGCCCTGAATGGCCAACGTTAAATAAAATAAGACAACAGAGGAGCATCTGCCGAGCAATGGGAGAAATAGTTAGTTTATGTTGGCTATAAATTGTACACAAATGAGGCTTGGTTCATATAATTTTTAAGCAGCGAGTCTGGCTCACGAACAAAGTCAGGCTCAATAAGGAGAATCTTTTACGTGATTTTAAGGTATTGAGGTAAATGCTATGCTATAAGTATCTCATAAATTTTGTAGCTCATAAAAATGATTTTCAAACCCATTACAAATTATTTTGATAAGACTATTACTAGGTTCATCTACATGCTACAAGTTAAAGTTAACTACAAAAACTCATTTAATTATTTAAAGCATATTTCTTGATATTTTTTGTTTAAATTTTCAAGATTTTCTAAATAAAATATATAGTTTATTTAGTGAAAATATTACAATTTTGAAAGAAATACAATACAATAATAATACAATAAATATACAATAAATAAGCAAATATAAAATCAAATACACATAAGCTTATGTTAAAGATTTAACCAAAAATCTGGCACTTTTGACCACAGTGAATCGTGGAGTAGTGCTTCGGACTGAATGGTTCGCTGTTGGCAGCGTGGGGTTAAGTGGTAAGAGCGGTTGCAGGCTATTACAACGGCTTGGAAAACTATTTAAGCCACAATCGCGGTTGGGCCGAGATTTTTGTTTACTTTTTGTCAAGTACAGAAGAAAAACTTTTCAAACCCAATCATTTTTGGTAAACAGGAATTATATCAAATATTTGTTAGAGAAAGAGAATGAGTGTTCAAATTAGTTATTAATTAAAGTAAAGATTAGAGGGAAGCACTCTTCTTTAATTTTTTTTAAAGAAATTTACACAATGGCTTGTCAAAGGGAGTGGAAGTGTGAGCAAGGAATTTATGGGAGAAATGGTGGTATCTAAAATAAGATTAATTGTATTAAAAGATATAGAAAATAGAGCCTTAATGTATGTATTTAAATCTTTGTTTTTATATATTTTAAGATTTTAAATTGTTTATTAAATTCACTAGCGTTTAAAAATCAGAATTTAAAATTGTTTGATTCAATTTAAAAATGTTCAAAATACATTTTTGTCAGGAACCACCCTATATAATACAGTGTTTGTTTTTGGACATAATTATATGTAAACACCTAGAAGTTATTAAAATTAATATAAATTTAAATAGTTTTAATTGCTTATGACATTAAATTTTTAAAGGGGATATACATGGAGGACACTGTTTATAAGCGAAATATTTATTTCTAGAAGAAATTAAAATTAATGTAAGCTTAAATAGTTTTAAATAGCTTATCAGATTAAATATATAAAATGCGAGATACAATGAGGAGACCTCAAATAACTCTTAAATTAATTGCGTGTTTTTCAAAAAACTGCATTAGCTGTGAGACTGCAGTTTCCCTGGCCAATTCCAGCGCATTCATTAGCCTAATAGCTGCGCGGAATTGGGGAAATGAAAGAGGGCTGTGGGCGTTATGGCCAAGTTCTTATGCTCGCGTTACTTGCCTTTTGTTGCCTTTAAATGATTTTCCATTTGCACATTTCACGCGGCTGACTGCGAGTGTTGGTTTTGTTGTTCCTGCCGCTGGCTAGGAATTCGCGTTCATTCATAAAAAAGAAGGTGAACACGCTTGTGGGCGTCGGGAAAGCGTCGAGCGTCGAGCGATGAGCGTGGAAAACGGAAAACAATAAAACGCGCCTGTGAGTGCGAGTGCGAGTGCGATGGCAGAGACGCGGCTTCGGCGTCGACGTCGACAGCGCCAGACAAGCAGGCGTGCTAAGTGAAAAGCGAGGGGCTTAGAGGGGGGACCCTGCGGGAGAGAGCGGGGGCCCCAAGTTTTTTGGTTGTTCGCAATTTTCTTCACTTTTCTTCTTTTACTTTCGCTTTATTTATATTAATACACATCACATTCGTATCAATGAGTGTGCCTGTGTTTGCGCCTCTGCCTGCGCCTGTGTGCGTGTGTCTTATTTTTATTTATTTTCTTTTTTTTTGAACGCGTCTGGAAAGACAACACAAGAGCGAACAAAAAAATTAATGCCACATATTTGTTACATTTTACTACAAACACAACCGAAGGAACAAAAGGAAATGTTCAAACAACAGGACCGAAAAATAAAGAAATGGAAAAACTTCTGAGCTCTGCGGGAAAACTGTTATCTACACGAAAAGAAACTCGATTGAAAATAAACAAAGAGTTTGAGGTAAATAAATAATTCAAGTTCTTTAGGGGAGTCCATAAAAAACAAGCCATAATATTAAAACAATTATTTACTTAAGCCCATTAATTAGCTAAATTTCTATATTAAGGTTTTCATAAAACAAAAACCCAGTCTGTTTTATTTAAGAATGCACTTTTTAACCGAAAAGTTATTTATCTTATATTTTAAATTATGGATATTTATGCATTATGATATTATGATTTTTTTATTACCAACTTGGAACATATTTGCTCCCAAATATATTAATGATCAATACATACATTTTCTCTATGTGTTTCTAAAAAAAGGGAAACCTTCCCAAGTTCTCTTATTCTCGCATTTATTTTTTTTTGTTTTTTTTTACTCATCCTGCCAGCAGGAAAAGAGGCAATAAAAAAATAAGGAAAAATGTCAACCCAAAGAGGAGGAAAACCGAGCTGCTAGTCGATAAGGTCGTCCAAATCAAAACACACACAGAATCGGGTTAGAACTGCCAGACATTGTGTCAGGCCGGGCCAGAAAAAGCCATGGAATTGATGGGAAAGTGGACCAGTCGTCTTACCCCGAAAGCCAGGATAAGCTCTAATTCCTGGTGGAAGTTTGAGATGCTTTAAGTCCTTTCCGATTCCCCGATATTCTGCATACCAATGCCATGATTTATTTACGTCATTAGCTGGAGACTGGAATATTCCCCGAGGCGCTAGAGCCGAATTGGAACGCCATTGATAAGGGTCGGATTAGCGTCATTAGATGGGATACCACAAAATATTAGCATTCGCGACTTACATAAACCATCTTCTTGCCCATTTCTTTCATGCCAAAAATTTGGGTTTATTTTTAAACAGAACAGAAACCCGCAATTACAATTATCTAGGTGCAGCGCAAATAATTCATGGCTCATTTGCAGCTGCACCTGAAGGCTTATTAAGGCAGACCCCAAGAACCCGAGACCCGAGACCCGAGAGCCGAGAGCGAACCCATATAAATATAGCCGAAAAGTCGTGCTATGTTGTATCTGTCGACACCAGGGGCAGAAGTGAAATAATGATACCGAGCGCCCAGTTGGCATTTTCGATTTGCGTCAACGTCGCCGGCCACTGTCAGTGTCCGGAACATGGACCTAGCCGAACCCAACCACATCCCATTCGCAGTCCGCCTCCCGCCTCATGACAACCACACATCCGAGGCGGGCTCCCAGCTCATGTAAAATTGATGTACAGGCGGTCCCGTCTGGTCTGCATGTGAAATAATTATTAATAAAAATAATGTGCCATGAAATGTTTTCGTTGTCGTCCTCGACGATGCACTTCCGCCAGCCATTCCCGGCACTCTCCTCCGCATCTTTGTCTTTGGCTAAGCGGATGGGTCTTAGGTAATTAACACTCAGCGGGAAAGCTTTGGCCATGTTCAGCCAGCTAAGAGACTGCCGCGGGTGTCATTACGGAAGCCAAGCACATCGCTCCTTTTACGAGCCCCAAGAAGGCGGGGACTTGCTGCTAAATGGCTGTCTTTAAAGAGTTAAGTGTCTCAGTATCCTACTTTCCATGATGATTAATGGGGAATGTATTTAAACTGCTCGAAGCCTGAAGGATGCGGGTTATAATAAGTATTTCGTACAGGTGAAATGTGATACAAAAATTACTAACAAATACCTTTTAAAGCAATCAACCTAAGGTTATGTAGTTGGGTCTGCTTAGGGCCCTTCGTCCTTTAAGGAATTAAGACTCACACTTAAGAGCTGGTTCCCTCTTTGTTTGTTCGTCCTTCTTTCATCCTATTTTTCTTGGCGCTAATTATGACATTTTTCTGGCGAACAATTACTGCCAAATGCTTGAGAGCACATGGTCAAATGGGCATTAAGTAGCTGATTACCCAACACGGCCAGACGCCTTCCTTCGACGCCAGTCGCTATTTGGCATTTCAATTAGCTCTGAATGCAATTTTAAGTTTAATTAAATCGATTATTTTTAAACGGGCAGTATAATTACATTTTATTTTGCATTAATTGCTGCCGCCTTCTCTCAGCGATCGGCGGAGCTGAGCCACCACTCGCATATAACTTTTATTTATATTTGAAAACTTGGCACAATCTGTGCCACACAATGTGCAGTGCATGACGCAATTGACACGACACAGCGAAAGCCAGAGATGTACGAGTATTTTGTTTTGGCAGACGAATGGCAAACTAAACGAATTTGGGCTGCATTCAGCATAAGATATTCGCGGTCTGCCTTTGTTTGTATTTGGATTGCAGTAATTTGAAGGCATTTTAATTACTTGCAAATTAATGGCACATATGTTTGCCTCAGTCAAAGTCCGCGTTGCGCATACGCCGCGTTGTTCGCCAGCGAAATGGCCAAAGATTAAAAGAGTATAAGTCATAATTATGCGAATGCGGTTCATAAATATTTCGGACAGCCACGAGCCAAGGGGGGAGCCAGCAAAGTCGCCATCATTATCGTCTGTAGTCGTCTGTGTTCAAAAAAAATATCACGAGGGATCTTAGCCGTGAACAGACGCTAAACATAGATACCTGAATAAACAGAGACTAGATAGCCAGCTGATTGCCGAGTGTATTAAATGGTCTGCTTGTGTCATATAGGTAAATAATATATATAATACAATATACAATATACAATATAAATATTGTGGAGATTTTAAGAGGTCAAGGAACGTAAAAGCTGAAAGTGACTAATATAATAATTAGTACTTAATATAAGCAGCTTTAAAGTATATTTCCTAACCGGAAACGACTTTACAAAATTATTCTCCCTTGGCCAGAGCTAGCTTAAACCATATTTCCACACCTAGACCCATAAAATATATAGTATAAATTCCCCGAATGGACTGAGAATCGGCAGATATGTAAAATGTTGAAAGCGACAAGCGGCGGCTGCAAATCAGTGAGCCAGGGGCCCTCGTTCTCGTACTCGTACTCGTACTCGGTGCCATCGCTTCGATGCCCAGAAAGTTGGCAACAAATTCGCGAGCCGATTCTCAAGTGCCCTGCCACGCCCCCGACCTTTAGCCGCCCCATTGGGGGGCGAAGTGCTCGAATGCGGCTCGCACTCGAAAAAAACATTTTTTTGGCGCTGGGCGGCGCCCCATTGAAACTGTTCGTGCCATAAACTTTTGCCGCTCGAGTTTTCATACACATTTATTCTCCTTTATTTTCCCCTCGAACTGAGAACTGAGAACTGAGAACGGCTGTATGCTGGTGAGCTGGCCAATGCATTATAAAATATTCAATAATAATAATCTTCGTCTTGACCACGGCGCATATGCTGGGTGCCAAAATGAATTCTCTATTTGTTTGGCTTCCCTTGAAATGTTCCTAAGGACACAAATGTTTGTTTTGGGTAAAGAAGATGTATGGGTTCTGTTACAATAATAAAAGCCATAGAGCTACATTTTCTTTATACATTTTTCAAAAATTCCTAATTATATATTATTGATTATGCCAAAAGCAGTTTCTGCAAGCCATAAAATAAGCAAGGAAAGGGAGATTTTGATATATTATCCACGACTCTTGTTCTATGAATATTAAAATTTAAGTTTATCAGGCTAAGATATTACTTAAATATATTTTTCAGGTTCTGTTTAGTTTTAGCACCACCATTTTTTGTAAATTACAATCGTCATTCATTATACAAAAATAATGAATTCCTTAAAAGAGAAAGTGGTATTTTTTAAAATCTTATTTTGCTTAAACAGCTTAAGGATTAATTTCTTCAGTATTTATATTTTTATAAAAACTATAAGCATAACCACATATTTTATTTTCTTAGAGGGAAAGGTTAATTTATTTCCGGATATTTTATTTTTTGTTCTGCCTTTGTTTATTTCACCCACAGCCTGAACTTAAAACATTAAATTAACAGACAGAAACACGTCAAGTTCAATGCCTGTCTCCGAGAAAGATTCGCAATAAAAGTGAAAACGCATTTTTTTTTTGGCTTTTGTTGTCTACATGAAATTGATTAATTTATTTTTATGTTCATATGTTTGTATATGAACTATGGACAGCCAGGGGGTCGCGGGATGGTTATCCATTTGCTTTTAGCGCCTTTGTCAGAGCACTTGAAATGCTTTTGTGATATATTTTATATCGGCCAGACAGCATCTAGCCGTAGATTTATGTATTCTCTATTTTGTATACAGTATTCGGGGCTCTGTATACTCTGAGTTCTGTGTTCTGTGTATGCCGTGATCTGGCTGGCGAGCGGACAGTTGGCCATTCCATTAAATGGATTGCCCTTGCTCATCGTATTTCATTTTACTCAGTTTACATTCAATTTGCTTTCGACATTCGGGCGCAATGCTGTTTGAGCCAAAACATTTGGTTTCACTTTGCGCATAATTAACTTTTGCAGTTGCCATCCTTACAAACACCCTCCGCACTCGCATTCGGTTCGTTTATTTATGTATAATTCCAATGGCTATGAATTCACAAATTTGTGCTCTCAATTTGGTAATTTTTGGGGATTATCGTGAATGCCCGGGATAATTGTGCATAAATTTTGTTCATAATATGTGTTTACGCAATTTGAATTATACAATTTGCTAGGAAAATACGGATTTAGCTTTACATTGTAAGAGAAGAGCAAGTTTAAATTCAGAAATATTAAATTAAGTTAAAGGAATTTGTTAAAGCTTAATATAGAACTTGAAAGCATTAGAAAATATATCAGATATTTTAAATAAATAAAAATCTTATGGATAGATTTAATGAAAGAAAAGAATATATAGAAAATATAGCTGACTATAGCTGTCTGAATTGAAGGACAATTTGTGATAGAATTTTGGAGGTGTTCCAACTCACACCGATTCTCATTATATTCCTGACTCCAATGGTCAATCTCTACACTCGGATCAGCAGCGTTTTCGGTGTTGCCAAAATAATAAATTTCAATAGTCTTCCCCTGGATGGAAGATCCTTAAAAAGAGTGTCTCTTCAGCCTAAGGCTATTTTTTGCTAGAAGTGATAGGCAGAGATTTTGGTCCTTACTACAATTAAATAAATCAAGCACACGTACTAGTTCTCTGTCTCGTTTGGTGTGCTAATTCGATGTTAAGAAGCTCAAATCATGGCCAACAGTTTTCATGACCCGATTGGAAGTTTTATTTTTCGCTGCCCCGTTTGCCTTGCAGCTGCGTACCACGTTGCGTATGAGTAATGGGCACAAGCATTCGATTTCGCGCTCTTGAAACGATGCCAAGCGTGCTCAGACAATGGACCACTGCCCGGCGGGGCGAGGGAAATTGGGAAAGCGGAAAACGGGTGGCGGAAAGCGGAAAGCACAGCCAGACACAGACGCAGCGACGGCGAACGAACAAAGCCATTGCCAAAATAGCAAAGTAATTGCAAATCGCCAAAACTCGTGTGCAGTCAGAGCGATGGAATGTATGTACGGGTATAAATAATTCGGGACCTCCTGCCCGAGTGATATTTATAGTGCTATATATGTGCAGATTGATATAGTTTCGCACTCTCTTTTCGGCCAGGCTCTTATTGTTTGTCTGACGTATGCAAACGCCCCGTGATGGCGCTCCTTTGCTGATTACGCATACGCACTGTTGTGCAGGCAGGGCTAATTAAAACGGGCAGGCCGCCGGCCCCCCCGGCCTCCCTCATTTGTGGACGCGTGTGCGCCTAATTGTCAGCAGAGTGCACTCCTCCCTTCAGTCGAGTTTCTCAGTTACTTAAATGTAATTGCACACAAGTGCAATTAAACTGCTTGACACACGCGGTGCAAATTTCCACGCTCGGAAAGTCGGGTCGGGTCGGAAAACTTCCAACGCGAGCTGTCAGGTCGAAAGGAGCAGCAGTGCTGTCTACTTGGCCATTAATTCCATTAGGGAATATGCATTTACTCCTCACAGAGGTTCAAGGACGCTCGACAACCTGGAATAACTTATGAGTTTAATTGAGTTTTAATTATATGCCCGAAATGTATTTAAAACTTAAAAATTAATATTGTACATACTTGTGAAGCAGTTGGGAACATGGCATTATATTTATTTTGTATAATACATATTTTGTAACTACTATAGTTAAGAGCTGGTAAGTCTTAAATTAATTTATGGGATTCTTAAACTTCTTTGGAGGTCATCAATTAAGGTCGTCGAAGCACTAGCTTCATATTAAATTCATGACCATTTTTAAAGCCATTCTCCTTTAAGGCTCTTCCTTATTTAATGGTTTTATTTTTATGTGGCCCCTACTTGAAACATTATTTGATGGTTTAATCGCTTGATTCTTTTCCTAGGCATCACTGGCATCCTTCGAATGTCCATTCGAACACCGCCTCCTTGGCCATTTCTGCAGTTTGTCTCCATTCATCTCCTGCTAGAATCGCCTCCAAGTCGTAAATTTTAAATGCTTTTGTAGGTCATTGCTGCCGAGATGGAAAACGGAGCGAGAAGCGCAAGAACAAGATGAAAGTTTGATCTGAACTTTGGCCAAGCGAGTCTTTTGAACTGCAGCCTCCGCCTTTCGTCTAGGATTTTTTTTCCCTCAGCCAAAAGGCGAAGGAAAATTTATGCGCCCGGCTGCGTCGGTCAGCGAAATGGCGCCAAGGTTCAAAGCTCCGAACAAAGGTTGGGCCGAACAGGGGGTGGCCACTTAGTGGCCCACACCCCCCTGGCCACATGATTGAGCTTTGGCCAGCCCCCCTGTTGCAGTTTTTCCTGGCCTTCGCCGGGGCCGCCTGGTTGGGCATACAATTTTATTGCAAATTGTTCGCAGCAGTGTTTGAACTTTTGTTCCGAGCCCCGTATTTTTATGTTTCGGCCATGCAAAACATGTCGCAGCGTACAAGGCACCGGAGCCGTAAAAAAATGTTGCTGCACTGCAGCCTACCAAGGGGTTGGGGAAAATGGGGAAAGGCGGAAAAGTGTTTGCCCATCACGTATACGAAGTGTGGACCGTTGAAGTAACAAGAACGAGGGTTGCGAGGATAATTCTGCAAGTAATTGGTGACAACAATATCAAATGCAATGGAAATCTATGGAAGGGAAATGAATTTTAAATTATTCTTCTAAGCTGGATTACATAAAGTATTTAAAAATGCCTTAAAATAGTTTATTGCCATGTCATTTAGTTATTTAATTTTGTAGCCACTATTTAGAGGCTGGTCACCACTCCTATCTCATTTGCCCCCAAGGAAGCATTAAATGATATAAATCTTTCTTGAAATCACTTATGATTCACACTTGGAATCCCCACTCAGCTCGATTATGCTGATTTCCTGAATGATTGCCCCCGAAATCCTCAATCGCATGTGCAGCTCATTCAAAATTCAAATTACTTCACAGCCCTCGAGGAGCGGACACAGACATGAAGTCACTCATAGTATGCATTTGCCAAAAACAATGCACACTCGCCACCGCACTCACTCACAGGCACACCACACACCCCACACCCCACACCCGACGAGCCGTGGCAAATTTACAGACAATTCGCAGTGCTCCAAAGTGCAAAGCAGCGAAAATGTTAGGTTTGGATTTATTGTTATGCGAATCTCTCTTTCTCTCTTTCTCTCATTCTCTCTGTATATAAATATATAAATATATGTTGTGTATATATAAAGAGGCCCCCCGAGTGTGTGTGAGTTGGCAGTGCGGTGCAATGCATTACAATTAATTTGGCACACACGGCGTATGCTGAATATTATTTGGTTCAGCGTCGCTTTCGGCTCTGCAATCGAGTAGATCCGTGGCAATTGGCAATTATACAAATTCTCTTCATAGGCAATTGCCAGTGCAAATGCGAAGCGGACCCGGAGCAGGGCCTGAGGAATATACACAAGAGTGTGGGTGGAAGTGAGGATTCACTGGATCTCTGGCCAAGTGATTGATGATTCGACCTCCGATGATGTGACAAAGTGGCAGCTCCGTAAGTGATTCAACCCACTGGCGGAGAGGTGCTCCGAGGTCAGGTCAAAGGTCTGTTGAACTTTAAATGCCGCTGCGACATTTACATTTGAGCTTTAAGTTCCACAACCCGGAGATGGATGGATGCATATGAATTACTGTCAGCTTGCCACATACTGGGAGATAAGCTTGTGAAGTGTAAATACAACTGATAAAAAGGGTATTTGGATAATAGAAGTACTGAAAAAGGTTACTCGACCTCTCAAATGCTTTTAAACGTAATGGAAATATTTAAAATAACAGAAGAACTAATGTAATAATTCATGTAATTGCTAAAATGCCATAAACATAACGTTTTCAGTACTTTCCTTTAGATAAAAACTAAAAACACATTGTTAATTCTACCTGGAACCCTCTTATAAAGAGCGATTTAAAGAGCTGCAACTGATTCTCCAGGTGTACTCACCCATGTGTTTGTCACCTAGAAAGGGACGCCATAGTTGGGTGGTATGGAAATGATAGAGTGGCTATGGCAGCATGAGGAACCACCGGGATCCGCCGCCTCCAATATCGAGGATTGAGCTAATGGCACCACTGACAGCCACGAGCACGTGGAATAGCGATACGGGGGGTCAGATGGGGAGCGGTCCTGCAGGTGTCACAACAATAGGGCGCACGCTTTTCATGTATCAACTCGTTCCGCACATTCCACCGGGGGAGTCCGGATCCCATCCAGAACTTCAAACGCTTGGCGGGCGCTTCGTTTATTTACACAAAATTAGTTTATGGCCGATAGAAGAGCGGGAAAACAGAAACCATTCGCAGGCACTTAAAAAGCGCTCACCGTTTATTATTTCAATAATTCCCAATTCTCTTTGACGCACAACCGAGGATTCCGATTCGGATTCGGATTCGGATTTGGATCCGTATCTGTGTCTGGGCAACTGCACCGTGTGAATGGGAGGCGGCAACTAAGCGAATCGAAGTCTTCTGGCGCTCACAGATCCCAGTGCCAAGTGCACGCCGTCCGATTTGTTTATCCATCTGCTGCGTGTGCGTGGACTCGTAGGTGAGCGTTATTAATTGCAATAAATGGTGCCGGCGTGGGCGTGATTTTATTTCGCTGGCTGTCGGCCTATTTTTTTTGTGGGTTCTACTTTTGACTGCGTGTAACCGATTCCAATTTCAAATAATTCGCGCCGCATCGTCGTCTGCCGTTGGGAATGCCTGATAACCGATAGTTGTTCGCTAGATATATCCAAGCTATGCAACACTGTTGACTTAATATTGGTTTTAAAGGGGATTTTGTATAATAAAATATATTTATATAGATAACTTGGATAAGCATTAAGGCAGTTAAGTAATAATCTAGATGTATTTGTATAAAAGACCCTAACTTATTTTTTTATTTGAATTATTCAAGGAAAAGAGCGATTACCATTTCTACTGTCTTCTAAAATTAATTCTTAAACATACATTATTCGATTTATTCACAATTAACTAATAGGAACCCTAGGCATCAGTTGAATAGCTGACAAGGGGCTACGTCATCGATTTCCTCCCCATCCAGAGCCTTGATCTGGCACTGGCACAGGAATTGCACAATCTTGCGCTCAGCACTTGAGCGTTCCAATGGATTCAGGCCGTCCAGCAGCATCTGAGCCTTGGTCAGAAGGCTGTTCTCTGGAGCAGCACTGTGCAGCTGTTCCCTCACCTGATCCTGCTGCTCCTGTTGGATCTGAGCCTGCAGCTCCCTCGATTGCTGCAGCACTGTCTCCATGTTGGCTATCACAGTGGTCAGTAGTTTATCGGAGGTGGCTGAAGGTGCAGAGTCATCGACGACGGAGGACAGCTCCTCCCCGGCGGGAATGCTTCTATCCAGTGTGTGAACTATATCCTCACTCATCGCTGGCGTGGTGGTGGTCACCTGCAGCTGCTGCGGTGGCTCCAAAACCCGCGACTGTGTTGCCTCGGTGAGGATAAAGTCGTAGGGCGTGGTCTGCTCTGCTTCGGAGATGATCTCGATTTCCTCGCTATCGTCATAGGGCAGCTCCAGCTCATCCTCCAGCTCGTCGTTATCCGTGCTATAGGGATAGTCGGCGCCCCAGATTTGCTCGCCACTCGAGATTCCCATAATCGCCGGGTGCTTCGCGGGATTGCAAGTAGAGTTGGTCGACTTGGGCGGGCGCCCGCGTCTCTTGATATTCTCCAGAATCAGCGGCACTCCTTTGCGAAAGTGGCGTCCCAAAAAAAGCAGTTCCTTGAAGTACCGCCAGGTGATGGGCGCAGATTGGTTGATCTGGTGGTTACGATACTCCCGCGCGAAGCGGTCGCGCAACTTCTTCCAGCGGTTGTAGCACAGCTCCTCTGTGGAAAGGAAAAGGGTAAGGGCTTAGTCGACTTACTCTTACTTACTCGACTTACCCGACACATTAAGGTTCTCCGAAATCTTGCGCCAGGCCTCGTTCTTGGCCGCCAGGTTCTTGGAGACCCTGATCTTGTGGCGGTCATACAGCACCGGATGCATCTTCACCAGCTCTATGAGCTGCTCGTTAAGCAGGTCGTCCTGGCAATCCTCCTCCTCCTCCTCGCCCTTGCGACGCTTCTCCTGCTCCGCATCCGCTTTTGGTCGTCGCCGCTGTTCCCGCGTCGCGAATCGCATTCCGTCCAGGCTCTCGTTCTTGGCCAGGCCGTGCTTGTAGTGGTCCTTGAGGAAGAGCAGACGCGGAAACATGTCCCAGTAGGTGGGCTCGTCGGGCCGCTCCTGGAAGCGCCGGAACTCCTTGCCGAACCGGTCGCGGATGCTCTTCCAGCGCGTGATGCACGCCCGTTCGGAGGCGCCCATCTTCGCGGAGATCGCCTTCCAGGCTGCGTCCTTCAGCGCCGCATTCTTCACGCTCCTGGCGCTGTCCTTGTCGTACAGGATCTTGTGACTTTCAATTAGCTTGACCAGCTGGCCGTCGTCCATTTGTGGCCACTAGTATTGTCTATTTATTTATATGTGAGTTTTTGTTATTATTATTGTTTTAGCAGCTGTCCAGCGTGACCGCACCGATAACTATGAAATATACCATCCGGCACAGCAATAAATACCAAAGACTACCACGACAGTGTGACAAAAGCGGAATATTTTCAATATTTTATATCAATCACACAACTTCTGTCGCTAGGTGGCGCTCTATAGCATGATTTAGAACTTGGATAATAACTTTAATAATAATAATAATAATAATAATAATAATAATAT